>JAQFVV010001259.1:0-88049 GCA_028023455.1 Epiperipatus broadwayi
ACAGTATATATAATTCAGAGCCTCACTTGGATGTGCCATATGTAACGGTATGCCTCTCAACAAAGACAGTTAAGGGAGTGTCTACTATATTAGATTTATTATTTCATATGGATGCCACAGGCCAGTCTGTGATTTGTTTGATATAAACTATATTTACATTTAATATACAATTTGTTGTTTTAAAAATGTATATATATTATCAAATCAATTTTAACAGTAATTAACTTTTAATTCATAATAGTTTGAACTCAGAAGTTCTAACATTTTTCTCTTCAAAGGAGTTCTCTCAATATTTTAAGAAGTAATATTAACAACAGAATCTCTTAAACTCTTTATTTAAATAAAAAACCATTAGAAGGCTTCATTGTATAAAAATACCTTATTTATTTGTACTTAAATATTACAAAATTTTCACATATATATAAAAAAAAAATATTTATAATATCTATCAATATCATTAAAAAAATAAACATTTCTACAACTACGGTAGATATGTTGCATACAAATATGCTGCTACTGTATGATTCACTACATTAACATCACTTATTGTCCTAATATTTAGATATTATCATTAACTGCTAATTTACTACAATTAGATAATACAAAAATAATAATCCAAATTCATTTTGTATATAGCATGTCATTATTAAAATGGTTATTAGTCAGTTAATATTTATAATATAAAATATCTCTATGTAACTTGATATTAATCATTCCTTTTATTTGTATCACACATTACATTTATTAGTCTGTTTTGATTGGTATAAACAATGTAATGTTATATAATGAAGAAATAATATGTGGATTTAAAATCAGATTTAATATCTTGTATCTGATTCACATTATCACAAAATTAACGTGCTGCTTGATATTTAAATCTTTATTAGTCAAATAAGATAATGTTTAAATTATTAATTCTATTATTATTGTTTGCAATAAAGTGAATGAGTATTGAAAATGAAATTAACTTTTCCTATTATAATTAAATCCAGATAGCATTTTATAAAAGTTACTATTTCCTGCGAAATGAAAATCGTAAAGTACAGTTTTGATTCTTTGTTATTAGCAAACAAAGAAATAATATTAGGATTATCAAAATTAAACATTTAGTTTCTCTTTATATTCAAGCATGTATTATCTAAATTATTAACTCAATATTATAATTCATTTTGAAAGTCTAATTTTTTATAATTTAGAGGCGTTCATAATTCCCTTTGAGAATCTGTTTCTTTATCTTAATTCTAAAACATTAAACAGCAGTCATTGTTTCCATATGTATGTTTGATTAGGCAAGTGCATTTCATTTGTCATGATAAATATTTGTGATATCCCTCTGTATTCTTTATAATGAAAATTACTGAAATTTGAATGAAGTTTTTATAAAAATACTTTACTTCTGTTTGATTTTAGTATAATTGACGATTTTCTATAAAAACTTGAAAATATGTTTAGTTACTTTGATTGAACACATGTAAAAACTTCTTTTGTAGAGTATTAAATTGTTTAAAATATAGACGCCTAACACGTGATGTTGTAATCAAACATGAAGCAAAGGTTTTACAGAAAATGTATTTCCGATAAAAATAGTCGTATTTCGTAACAGAATGAAGATTAGCACCGTGTCTCACTCCATCAGCTCGCACTGAAGCATGCCATTCTCATTGTTGCAATAACAATTGAAATCATTAACCTAAATTCATTTGTTCCTTTAATTCGATAAACTGTGAACCCAGGGTCATTTATCCTGCTTGTCAACTGATCTTTTGTCAATGGCATCCATTTTTCATTTTAAAAAATGAAAATAGTAACTATATATTTATTTTCATAGAGTATAATAATCATTAATGTAAATATAATCCCTGACACATATCAGTTTACCTTAATAGTGAGTGGGTGGTATATAAGTATATACTTGCTACATTAAATAAACTAGAAAATTAAAATAAACTAACCCATTTTATTTTAATTCTTCATCTACTATTATTATACAACCATCATTATAATTTATAAATTTTTTTCTTTCTCTCGACTTAAAATCTAAATTATTGCATCAATTATTAGGCAAAAAAATGTATTAATTATTCTGTTAATAATAAATTAAATTCTTTATAAGCAGTGGTTATTTTTTGTTAAATGTCAGCAAATGTGGTATATATAATATAGTCTCTATTTTGGTCAATCATAGATTAAAAATATACTGACTATTTTATTTTCAAATGTTACCTATTACAGTTAAATAATACAATGCTTTGGTATACAAAATCTTTATCTATATTATTTTTTAATTCTTTTTCTAATGAATTTCTGAAATAATGTATCATAATTAATAATATAAGTATTTGAAATGGTAATATAAAATATTTATCTGGTAGCTTTAGGTCTTCTATAACTAAATTTCAAATTAGATTGTTAATCAACATAATATAAATCCAAATTTAAATACTTAAATCCCTGTTCTTCTTCAGAGGCTTTATGATTATCATGGTATAATAAATGATTATGCAGCAGCTGTTTAAAGGTGCTTTAGTCATATCATAGTTTTGAGACTTACTAATTATCTTTACTTTTATGATATATTGGTTGATTGTTTGTGAACTTTAACCTCTAGAGTAATAAGTCTTGTTTCCTGCATTAAAGTGATAGGTCCATCTGAATAGACAGTGCATATAGTATTTTCTTCTCTTTTAATATCTTAATTCTTTGTTTATCTCTATAAATCTCCTAATAATTATTAACATTTAGTGTCTAATAATGATAGTGAACTTGTTTAGACAATTATTATATTTTTCTCTATGAGGCACCAATGTGGAGCCATTATAAGTTACCTCATACCTCACCACTGCAATCCAACCAGTATGCATTTGGTCCAACTTTAGCTATAATGTTGATGATCACTTGCAGCTATTAAAATTCGTAGCGTAAATTTGTGGGTTACTATTATCAGCGTTATCTTTAAAATACTTTGTCACCTCTACTTTGAATTGATAGTTTGGCTGTATTTTTATGATGCTTTGAGCCATTTGTCTCATTCTTTTAAGAAACTTCTTTTCTAATATTTTTCAATGTTTATGGTTAAATTGGGGATTGGTGAAACATAATATTTAAATAATATTGGTATATTTTGTTTAATTGCAATTTAATGGGTGTGAATCCAATTGGATCGTTAACATCGTTTATATATTTTATATCTGGTGTGTCAACCTACTACCACTTCATGATTATCTTTCAAATGATTCACAATAAACATTAAGTTCTACATTACACGTTCACATGGTTTGATTGGATTCTTCTATAGAAGTAATATAACACTATTTCGATATTCTTTAATACATATTTCATTCTTTGGATGGGAAGGTGTACTAATCTGATTAAGATCGTCATAGGTTTCCCTATCCTTCAAATGGGACTTCATGCTTTATCGTATATCTAGTATTAGCAGGGTATTGGATAAGCAGACTGAGTTAGAAGAAAAGAGATCATAAATACACTAAAAAAAATTTTTTCGCTAAATGAGTAAAAGTTCTGCGTAGTCTATAGCTGAATCTCATTTGATTTTACTATCAGTTGATAAATTTATTGAATACTTATAATTTTATTTACTGGTTTAGCTCTCAAGCATATTTGACAGTCTTGAATTTCATTTCAAATATCTTTCATCACGTATTGACGTAAAACAATTCTTTATTGTTTGTTCAGTTTTATAAAGAACACCACTAATGTCATAAACAATGGATATATTGTATGAGTGGGTCTTTTAGAACTTCAGGTATTACTACCCTCCACTCATTTAAATTATCATTAATTTTATATTTTAAGACCATATATCTATCTTATATAGTAGGAAGGTACTAGCTTACCAGAATTTCCTCTTTTATTTAATGTTTTAATAATCAGCATTAAATTTTTATCTTGATTTTATGTAAATTATGGATATTTAATAAATCAGTTTCTACTTTTCATCAGCTATAGTTAACATTCATAATGTATGACATTAATATAATAAATATAGTTGTTTTAGTTTGCATGGATTTCGACTTAGTGCATCAGCTACAACATTCTCGGATCAGCCCTTAATATTTATTAGCCTTAATTGATTGTGTAATAACAGACTCCATCTCACTAATCGAGGTACAGACAAGTAGCTATGATTCAAAGATTCGAGGCTTTTTATGATCAGTTATCATAATCACACTCTGATCAAGCATCTGTCAAATTTTTGAAAACCCACGCTAATTGCTGGAACAACATGTAACGCATAATTCGTTGGGTGTACTAACAAAGCATTAATGAATAGAGGACTCCTGTTTGGCCGTATCTTGGATTTATGAAGGATAAATTGCCCTAATCATAACCGCTCTTTTATCTGTTTATAGATCGAATGGGTTTTACTAAAATCGGAAAAGCTAATATAGTTTGCTTTAAAAATCCAAGCTGATTCCAGCAAACGCATCGTCTTGTTCCTCGATCATTTCCATTTCATCACTATTGAGTTTTAACAATGGTTCCATGCAATCAGAAAATTTTTGGTAAAAACAGTTACAAAATTACATACTTCTAAAATGATCTTATTTCTGACTTTTTCTTGTTGCTGGGTTTTGAAATTCTGTATAGCACTAATCTTATCCGGATGAGGTTTAATCCATTGTGATAACCAATATGACCTAAGAAAGTCCTTCGTTATAGATACTAAAGGTGTATATAAAATTGAGTTTTATTCCTTTACATTAGAATACTCTTTAAAAAACATTTCTTAATATTTAAGATGTTCTTTAATTTGTAGTTGATTGTGAATTATAACATCATCTATACGATATCCACAAATCCTCGTTTTATATCCAGATAGATTTTATCTAAACGTCAATTAAAAAACGCTTTACTATTGATCAATCAGAATGGCATCTATTAAATTGATAAGTAAATCCTTCATACCGAAGCAGCGTTATATTGGCGTCTTCAGGATGAAGAGTTCTATCTGCCCATGTTGAGGTTAATCATCAAAATCTTTTCTTGGTTTCTAAAATCTCACGAATAATTCATAGCATATGGGCAGTGGTATATTTCTATCAGGACTAACGTCATTGCCTGTTTAAGTTATTATCAAACAAAATCTCATCGACCCATCTTTCTTCTTCACCGTCACAACTGGATTCCCATTCAAGCATTTTATTAAGATCTAGCGCATATATTTTCTTCTCTATATTGATAAGGAATAGGATAAATTTGGATTGAAAAGGTTGATCTATGAATTAATTTGGTATGCACTGAAAAACCTTCAATCACTCCTGGTATTTCTGAAAATATTGTATTATATTCATTAATAATAAGATTGCAATTTATTAACGATCATCGCTATCAAATTAAGTTTGATTCAGCAATTTTGATTTTACAAGTATTGTAATTGCGAGCAATATTATACAAATCTAAATTTTCAAACAACAGATCATACTTTGGAGACAATGTCAATCATAAAAAATATCACTACTTCATGAACTATCTTCATTTTTAAAATCAATCAAACATTTGTTCAGATGTAAAAGTCTATAATATCATTTTCGCTGAGATAGTCCAGTTATTATCAAAAATACATGATAAATACATGTTTGATTAATAGTTAGTTTGATCGGAATCACTTTTCAGATTAATTTTTATACTAGTATAAAGCTAAGTGATATGCTGATTCCAAGGTAAGGTTTATCATCACGATTTTGTCATCAACCTTTATAAAACTCTTCGATCTTCACAGATATTTGGCTACAACTATCTAATAAGGCTCTGTTGTAAATCTTCATTATAATATTAATTAATGGACGTTTTGTTCGCATACTTGTGTTCATCATCTTCCTCTGAACATATTATGTTGGTGATTTGTTCTTTATTTCGTATTTTTGTTTCTCGGTTTTAAATAGGTCTTTGAGAGGAACAATTTCAGTATCTTTAGTTAATTACACTTTATTGTTTTTGGGTATATTTTGTATACCTATTTATAACATTAATCCACTAATAGATGCTATTACTCTTAACCAATTTCTTAAAAATTTGACGTATCAATAATTTAACATCTGCATTATTAATATAACTAAATTTAACACTTGCATGTGAATGGATAAAGTCTTGTCTTCTTTTTTATATTAATAGCATTTACTTGAATATTTTCTTTTCTTTCTTTCAACATAATTGCCGATTAAGATTTTGATTTATTTAGTCAATATATTTAAAATATCTATAATTGTTCAATCATGTGCATTAAATAAGCATCAAAGGTATATCCATTTCATGGTAAGTTGTGTTTTATTACAGATAATTTAAGTTTGGCTGAAAATGTAATCAAAATAATAAGTTTTTCAGTTTTGATACCTGTCAGCTTCTAAATTGGTAAAGTTTCACCACCAGCATACTTTCATACTTTCTGAAGTATTTGATATAGTGATTATTGACAAGTCATATTCTAAAATTCTTTATCAATAATGTTTGATATTCTTCAAAAGTTTTAGGTATTTGGAATAATGATTCCACCATGATAAGCATCACCTTGTATTGTTCGTATAGCTATATCAGTTTTCTTATATCATTATATTTACTGAAAATATAAGTTAAACTCTTTAGATGCTCTATTAGACTATTTTGTAATATGAAAATTTTTTAATTTTCAAATTGATTCACAACTTTTAGATTTGTATTACGTGATTTGTATTGCTTCTTTGTATTGTCTTTTTTTAGTTATAGATTGATTATTGGATTGTGGTGAGCAAAGTCTTCTATAAAATAACTAATATTATCCTCGTTATTTTGTTTCCTTGCATGTTTTCCATCTCAATCACTATTTCATATTGATCGTTCTTATTCTTATTTGGATCTTCTTGTCCTGTTAATAGCTTCTAATGTTTGATTAAATTTATCTGAAGTGGTGTCCATACTTTGATATTAGATAATTTAATCCTTTTACTTTCTGTAGGTATAATTTTTCCATCATTATTTTTCTTTCTTTTTCTCGACTCATTTTCATTTTTATGGTCTGATCCATTATGTTTTTATTTTCCAATTTGAGTTAATATCTAAATTGATTCTCCAATAATGTTCATCTTATCTTTATTTAACACCACGTCTGAATCAATCAAATTTTGCTTCACATTTAGACACTGAAAATCTTTTTATAATTCCGATTTTCTTGTCTTAGTTATTAATTTCTATGTGGACATCTTCTATTTTCTCATCTAAAACATACAGTCTCTTGTAAGTTTTTATACATATCAGTTTGGAGATGATTGTAGCTACCCAGTTTTATTTCTAGAAATTTGTTTTCTAACATTTTTCTAGCTTGTTTCAATTCAAAAATCGCGACACTTGCGTTCATTTCTTCAATAATACTTGATTTTTAGTTCATTGTTCATATTTGTTTGTATTTGTGACCTCGTCCTGCAAATCTATTTTTTATATTTTCATTTTGGCTGGTATTCATTTGTAATATCTGCTTTTACACTTTTTCCATTTTGGGTATTCGTACTGTATCTTGGTATCAATGTTAACAAACAAATCTGCACCAGATTTTCATCTGGTATTATATTTTCCATTTTGGTATCTATGTTTGTATTTAAATTCTCTATCATTTGTTGCATCTATTCTTTAATCGTGGACTTGATGGGTCGCCTAGTTTTACTTTCTGCTAGGATTGTCACGTGTGTACCATTTCTGGAACATAATTATCTAATATAGAATTACTCTCGGACCTATATTTATATTTGTTGTTAGTACGATTCATAGTATCATCTGCTATATCTGAACTAAGTATCTCGGTTTGCATTTCCATATTATTAGTATTAGAAGAAAATATTTTATCTCTTCACTATATGATATAAACCCATCTTTAACTTAACTCTCGCTTTATTTATTAATAATATATTATTTTATCATAGGATATTAATGCGATGCCTTTCTCTTTTCAAAATATATATGTGTGTTCTTACTCTAATGCCTAATTTTAAAATTATATTTTCATGAGTGATCTATTAATTTGTTACTTATTTAAATTTTCAAAGTCTCCATTATTTTATTACCTACTGGCCCCCGCAACTTGCATTTAATATGAGACTATTAATTAATACTTGTTTTATTCCCTCATGTTTAGCCTTCTATCTTAAAATATTATAAAATCTCTGATTCAATATAATAATCAGTTTGAGATCTATATAGTTAAAGCCCCTAATTGTATTATTGCCATATGTAACGGTATGTAATTCAAGGCCTCATGGATGCGCCATATGTAACAGTATGCCCCCTCTCCAACCGTTCGTTTAAGGAGTCGCATCTCCTATAGTCAGTTTAAGGTCAACTATGCATAGGATCTGCGAATGATCAGATTTAATTTTGATATAAAACTATATTTGTTCCCAATAACTAATTTATTATTTAAAAAAAAATATTATATCCAACACATCAAATCAATTTTCACCTTAATTAACTTTGTTATTATCAGATTTCAAACTCAGGAAGTTAACACTTTACTCTCTTGGGTTCTATCAATATTTTAAAGTATGTCTTAACTTGAATCTCACTAACTCTTTAATTCAAATAAAAATTAAAATTGAAGACTTCATTTAATATAAAAAACATATTTCTTCAACACTTAAATAAATTACAATTTGCTAATATATATAAAAAAATATTTATATATCTGTATCATATATTAAAATATAGCGTTTCTCTTTGCTTACGGTAGATATATTTTCTATAAATATATATGTTTACATCGTTTTACAATTTATTTTAAGGAAATATAAAGCAATATAATATTTGATATTTATATTAACACTTCGTTTTTAATTAGATAATACCGAATAATAAATCCAATTATTTTGTATACAACTACTTATATTAATTTAAAAGTGGTTGTCAGTCAGAAGTTATATTTATTAATATAAATATATACTTCACAACAGTGTTTAATCATTTATTTCTTTATCACATTGCATTTATTTAGTCTCATTTTGATTAGTATAAACAATGTAGTGTCATGTCATGGAAAAATAATATGTGGATTCATAGTTAATATCTTACCTCTAAGTTACACTATCCCAAAATTAGCATTGATAACCGATATTTAAATCTTTATTAATCATGAAAATAAAAACAAAAATATTCTAAATTATTAATTCTCTCTTGCCTTCATTTTTATAATAAAATGATGAATACGATGATAAAAATGAAATTAACTTTCTAATTATCTTTAAAAAATCCAAATAATGATTTATAAAAGTTACTGTTCCTGTACGACCTTGAAGATGCGGTTTTGATTCATTTGTTGACAAACATTAAAAGGAAATATGTTAGGATGTCTAAGTTGACATTTAGTTTCTCTTTTGTATTCATCTTCTTATATAAAGTTAGCTATTAATATTATTAATTATTTTGAAGAGATCTAATTTTTATAATTTTAAGGCATTCATAATTCCATTTTAGAAATCTAATTTCTTTATAATTCTAAAGCATTAAACAACGATGTTATTCCCACATATATATGTAAGGTGGGCGGTAGTTTTTATTTATCCCATGATAAATATTTAGTAGTTGCTAGCCACTCATGCATTCTTCAAATAATAAAGTAAAATTAAATTTAGAATGATTTTATAAAAATATTTTTTTTAAGGCGCTGTTTAGATTTTTTAAACATAATTCAAACATTTTTCTATAAAACATGAAAATATGATTTTGAATTACTTTAGTTGAACAAATATAAAAGCTTCTTTTAATGACCTTAATTGTTAAAATATAAACTTTAACTTACGTTTATTTATTTGTAATCAAACAACATAGCTTAAAATTTTTATTAAATATATTAACTGTTAAAATAGAGTCCTTCGATCTTGCTAATAACCAAGAATAGAAGAATTATTTCATGATATCAACTCCATCAGCTCGCTGACGCATATCTTGTCTCCATTGTTGCAATGAACGATTAGATATTAAAACATAAAGTTAATTACATATCCTTTTACCTGTCGATAAGCCGTGAACCAGGTCATTTATCACGCTGCGTCAACAGTCTTTATTATCAACATACATCATTTCGTTTTAAAATATGAAAAATATAATAGTAAACTATATATTTATTTTCGTAAGTACTAGTAATAACGTAGTGTAAAATATAATCTACTATCATTGATTACATAAATGTATGAATATATGTGAGTATATTTATACTCCTACAATATATATATATATGTATATATTTGTAACCTTTACTCACAGTTCCTAGCTAGTTATAAATGAATCATTGTCACACGTTTGTAAGACTTTCTAAAGTGTACCTATGTAACCTATCATACTCATCTAGCTAGTTTAATTCCCATGTTTTGGAATCATATCTTTTTTCGACGGCATTTACAAGCTATAACTGAAATCTAGAATGTAAACCTAAAATAGATGTTAAATTAAAAAGGCAATTTCTTTATTGACTAAGCTCACATGAAACTATAAACTTAGAGAAGATTACAAGGTGATGAATAACTTCTGGTCAAACTAGATTCAAAATCCACAAACAAACAAACAAACAAAAGGTTATCAAATAAACTTAATATTTGTCTAATAATAAATATAAAATAATAATTAGATCAAGTGGAATGAATATAAATTACAAAGATTAAATTAAGGTAATAAATGAAATTAGAGGTGTGAGATAATTCAAATGGATGATGGAAAATAATTGAAAAATTAAAATGGTAAAATTAAATAAGTCTGAGAATGAAGAGAGAAAAGAATGAATATGTATCAGAATAATTAGTTATTGAAATGATAATTGGAATAGGAGCTAATGAATGGTGAGGTTAATTAGAATAAGGAATTAGGATAAAGAATAAAGAAGAAAAATTGAACTGACAAATGAGAAAATGATGATGATGAAAGCTAATCTAACTAGTCATAAATGAATCATGCCACAAATTTTTAGGGTGACTAAATCCTCCTATGTAACCTATCATACTCATCTAGCTAGTGAAATTCCACGTTTGGGAAACATAACTTCCTCTGCAACCTTTCTAGCTACAACTAATCTAGAATATACGCCTAAAAATAAATGTTAAACTTAAGAGACGATTTCTTTATTGACTAAGCTCGCATGAAACTATAAACTTAAAGAAGATTACAAGGGGATTAATAACTTCTAGTCAAACTAGCTTCAGAATCCACAAACAAGCAAACAAACAAAAGGTTATGAAATAAACTTAATATTTGTCAAACCAATAAATAAATAATAATTAGATCGATGGAATGAATATGAAATTAAAATATAAATTAGGCAATAAGTAAATTAGAATGTAGATGACAGAATGGATAATGAAAATAAATAATAATTAAATAATAAAATGAAATGAATCTGAGAATGAAGAGAAAAGAATGAATATGTATCAGAATAATGAATGATTAAGATGATGGTAGAATAAGAGTTAATGGATGATTAAGATGATAATAGAATAAGAGCTAATGAATGGTGAGTTAATTAGGATAATGAATTAGGATGAAAGAAGAATACAGAAAAATTGAAATGACAGATGAGAAGAATGATGATGATGAAAGATGATGTCCAAAATTCTAAATTTGATATTGATTTAAATGATAATGAGACAACTAAACCAAATACGAATTCCAAGCTTAACAAAACCAGAATATTCACCATAAAGTCAAAACAAGCTATACATTTCAGACAAAAGAAGCAATTGATACTTTAAAGTTTGGTTGACTTTTATAAAATAGTGAATGTAACTTAACTCCAATCCAACTACAATAAATAACTAAATATAAAATTTACCATTAGCTCAGATTCTACATTGCAAATTAATATAAATACTTTGGTCAGAGAGGGATTTTGCCACTACCCAAATATAATGCACAAAACGGTTCTTGAAACAAAATTGAATTAACAAACAATATTTAGTAATTTCAAAGAAACTTTATAAATTTCCCTAACTGTGATAAACTTTAAGCTTCAATAAGTAGGAATAATTTTTCAATAGCTAAACACAACAACTTACTAACTTCCTTTTCTCAAATAAATATTAACAATGTGATCAAGATCAGTGAATGATAGATCTGCAGGTTCAAAAAAACTGATTAAACCAATATTAAGTGTTTAATCTTTTAGTATATCACTAAAAATAATATGTACTCTAGGTTAATACCATTTGATTATTAAGTGATGACGTACTCATAAATCACAGAGCTTACCAAAATTATTATGGTATACTAACATATATTGGATTATACCATATTGATCGATAATGATTTCCATATAATCATATGATATGTAGATAGCAATAACAATAATAATGTGTGTGTGTATTGATTAGCAATAAGACTACTGACAACTAAATAAATTTTTAACACAACAAGATTTATTTACATTACTCACAACTTTATTTCAGACACATTGCATGAAATAAGACAAATCCCTTAACTAAAATCAGGGATGGAGATTAATTGGTATCCCATTGACTATACACATAGTAAGTAATGACAAACTAATATAGTGATATTCATATTATCACTATTATTATTGGATATATTTCTATTATTATTTTATCTTATAGAATAAGATAGTTACCTTATTTAAGTTAACTTAGCATTTAAATTATAAAACAAAATGAATTTAGGTCTTTGGGATATATGCAACTTTTTAAATGTAAAAACTCTAAATTATAATTTAGTATATTAAACTGTAGCTATTTGATTTATTAGAATATAATAAGGGCAATTATCATATTCAGTACAATTAGTAATTTATTATCACTTACTATAAAATATTTATTGTATTGATGTGGGACAGACCTCATAAGTTAAATGCACACGTGACACCAAACCATTGCCTATGTCTACAACCTAATCATTTAATAGTTAACTGATCTTTCCAATCCATTGGCAAATCACTACTTGATGAAGACAAATCCATATTGTCCATGTATATCCCTTGCTCTTTTATATAGAAGTTCTACAAACACTAGTAAGTTTTTGGTTGGTTTGCTTATAAACTTATGAAGATTACACAACATCATAAAGACACTATTCCAATTAGACAAACACTATAGATAGACCAGTGTCCCTTAATCTAACTTTATCTTATCCTTGCTATTTGATTTTGAAAAACTAAACTTCACCATACATGATGGAAAACGAACTATATAACCTCATGAGGGATCTAACAATAAAGGGAGGCTCTACAAAACAACATGATAGTTGTATAATAATATGGCCAATTCCAATAGTTTCATAGATATAAAAATGCGGGGAGTGTCTCATCATGGGAAAATAGAATTCAGACCATGGGGATCATCCTTTTTAGAATTAACCATGCTAACTAAGCACTAACTATTAATCAGCCTCGACAATATCATCCTCTCATTTAATCAGCAATGGGGGATTCTCCATCAGCCTATGCACAATATTAATATTATTATATTTGATGCCATTATATGTGGCACAAACTCATCAGCTAAAAGCTGTCACAAATCCTGATCAATAAAATAGCAATAGCAATGTAAAACAACACTAGTAATAAAAGTGGAAACATAAATATTCCATTTCACAATGCAGAAACTATTAATGGTTTATAAACAAACCTCCAACATATAAGTAAAATGACCATTAATTATTTTTAAATAATAATTATACTTTTATTATAGCAAGCCATGCACACGTAAACAATGAAGATCAACCTACATTTTGTATTTAAATTGGACATGTTCATTCATAGGCAAAATTAAGAAATAAAAGACATGCTTATTAATCTATTTTATATAATAGAACAATTGTGTCATTATGTGTATAATTTTGACAAGTTGGGTCTGTTTGTTCACCCTTCAATGTAATATTAACATCTGTTTTAGCAATGCGAGAGATAAATATTTCTCTCTCTTCCCAGATAAATGATATTTAATATTATGTTTTCCCTTAATTGGGAAAATAGCAAAAGTATGTGTAATAAATGTATATATCTTTATACATCTCTGCATCCTTACTAAGTGTATTTTATACAATGATAAATAAATATATATATATATAAATAATCCTTGAATAATACATGAAAGAAAAAAAACGTATTACAACATTAAACATAGCAATAACAAAAATAAACGAACATTTTCTCCCATTAGATTTCATTTTATTAGTCAAAGTTTGATCCATTCTTATGAGAAAAAATGACAAGAAAATGGATATTATAAGCAAATATTCCTAAGTACATATATATATATATTGATTATCCTGTTCGATATTAGCATATTCAGACAATATTTAAACACTTTCCAAAGGAAATAAAAATCATTTGTTGGTTTATGTCCCAATGTCAGCATAGTGAGACAATATTTAAACACTTTACAAAGGCAATAAAAATTATTTATTTGTTCATGTACCGATGTCAGCATAGTGAGACAATATTTAAATACTTTCCAAAGGCAAGAAAAATAGGTTTAAAATTATTTATTGATTTGTCTATTTTTTTTCCATCCCCGAAGATATCTTTCATAATTTTAAATGATCTGGATGATTTTAAAACAGTTTAAAATATTATTACTTTGCAAGTTATTCAATAAAGATAAAAATAATTAAATACTTCTTTCACTTCCTTTCTATCAGCAAATTAAGATGTGTTTAGTTATACTAAGAAGAATTTATTCAATTATAAATACGATATTCTAGGCATTTTAAATTAAGCTGTAACTTTCCATTTTCTATAATGAAGCAAATTGGTGCTAAAGTAACCTGGCAGATGAGTTTTCTTTCACAAGGAGAATAGTACAATAAACTCATGTATTTTTCTTTTTAAATTGATTAAATTTTAAATGATTTAAAATTGACTTCTTGGTTTATTTATTACATCTCCTGAAACTTTCCTTCAAAATGATTTCAAATTATTTTTATTGAGATGATAATTTATAAACAAAAGTATTTTTCTGCTTTATGCTTAAGGGTGGCGTGAAAATCAAAACACTTTAAACTTTTTCTTTTCAATCTAAATAATTTTTGTGTTATTATTAAATCTGACAATTGACTAAGATAAAGAAAACAAAAGTAATTGCTTACATTTTCTGGAATTGTTCTTAGTTTGAAATCATATATGTTGAGGCAAACAATTGTCAGATAGCAGTCATTCTAGCTTTTCCAGTAGGCATATTAGAAATCATAAGATCGATGAAAAAGTGTTGAAATAATACAGAATTATAAAGTTTCTACTCCATCCTGTTTAATTCCATATAATCCTGAAATTTTGTTCAAATTAATCCTCAAGCTTATTAGTTTTCAGCTTATTCCTTTTATTTTATTTTATAAGTGGAGAGTTGAAGTCTTGTTCCGATTTTCTTCTCTTAGTAGTCCCCCCCCCCTACAAACTTGTTATAGTGTTTATTCCTTGTGTTTCAATGCATGATTGGTCCTAAATGATCCAATGACTGTAAAATGTGAATAAATTAATATTTTTATCCCTCTAGTGAAAAAAAAATCTAGACTGTTACATTTCAATTTAAATTAAAATATAATATATTTAAAGATTGTTTATAAAGAAAATTTAGAAGAATTATAAATTGATTTTGTTGTTTACTTTTAATTACTGTTTAATAATAATAATAAAGTGTTAAATATTTTCATACTTCTAAATTGGTTTAATACTATTAAAATATTATCTGAAATGGAGCTGCCACTAGACTTTCTGACAAAATGTTTATGAGATAAATATCCACTCTATCAGATGTTCAAGTGCATCACAAACATTCCAGGTCATCATCACTTTCAAGATATTTATGGGTGAGCTTTTGCTTAATTGGAAAATTATAATCCAACAAGCATTTCAATATATATAACTGATTTTTACACACCGATTTTCAATATATTAATAAATTATTACTATTTAAAATTTTACATACTGGACCACTGAATAAAACTTACTATCATTGAGCCAAAACATATGGTTACAATATATATATATATATATATATATATATATATATTGTAACCATATGTTATATATATATATATATATATATATACTCTGATCATAATATTTGTTACAGTTAAATTAAAACTGAGTTTTAAAATACTGAAATGAGAAAGATACCACGATTGGATTTGGATAAATTGAGAGATAGAAAGGAAAAAAATATTTGATTTTATAGTAAAAAATAATAATAATAAGAAATAATAATAAAGAAATACATAAATAATTTTGAAATAAAATACTAGTTTTCTACTTCACCTTTGGTAAGTAATTTAAACTGCGCTTTATGCAAAAAAGGTGATAAATGTATATAGGATAGTAAACAAATACACTAGAAATGATTTGATTAAAAAAAGATAAATAATCTAAGAGAAGTAAGAGATTTTAAAAAAATCTGAAGTACAGAGAAAGTGAAAAAATATCAATAATGAGGAAGAACAAAAACTATTTAGAAAAGTTAATAATAAACTAAGGAGAAATACAAAATTAGTATAAAAAAGGTAAAACAGGCATGTATGGAAAGAAGTGCTATATTATGCAAAAAGATAAAGTCTAGTGATTGATAGAATTACAAAAGTCACTTGATGTGATTAAAGCAGTGATTCGCAACCCTTTTCTTGTCGTGGCACACTTTTAATAACAAAATAAAAATGGAGGCACACTAACATAAGAATAAGATAAATTTAAAAGAATTTCACTTGTTTAAATGATTGATGTACCTATAATATATTTTGTAGCAATCGCATAGGATAATGATTTTCAATTTAATATAAAATGAATTTCCATTTCAAAGTTAACAAAACGTTTATTTGTCAAGCATTGGTGGTCAAGAGATAAGCGACAGCCGGTTTGCAAGCAGTTGTCCCGGGTTAGCTTCCTGGCTGCTGCTGTGACACATGTGAAGAAAAAAAACATTTATTTCTTGATATATATTACATTTAATGCGAAATTTGAGCTTGGTGGTTTTTTGTAATTTCTTTTATATTTAAGCGTAAAAAAGGATAACGCCAACTCGCATTTCGTGGTCCAGATTTAGAAGACTGGATCTTTTTTTTTCGTTTTAATTTTTGTCAAAGCCGCAAATCCGAATTTGCAGAAATAAGATGTGGAAAATTGTAATAATACATTTAAAGCTTTTGTTGATATTGTTGTATAATCGTAAGAAATTAATCCAGAATGAATTAATTGATTCTTGTGAATGATTTCAAATTAAATCTCGGTTATAGAATTAGTTTTTCGTCTTCTTGCAAAGTTAAATCATATGTAGAAGTAGTGTTTATTACAAATGGATTTCAAATCGAATCAAATTTGTCTATTTTTAAATTTGGAAAGCAATAAACAATCTTCTGCTCTAATATTGCAAATGATCAATAACTCTTTTATGAATTATTTTATAACAGTCTTTTGGAACTGACTCAATCTTTTCTAAATTACCTTCTCGTACTTTATTCTTCCAAAAAGAATTTTTTTAATCCCAGCAATTTATCGGTTGAGTGTAAAATATTTTCTTTCCGTCCTTGCGTACTTGTATTAATGTTATTAAAAATAACAAAAATATCAGATAAGTAAGCCAGCTTAGAATACCATATTTTGCTATCCAATAAAGAAACGAAATCTTGATTATTATCTTGTTCAAAATGTATTTTTATCTAATTTTTTAATTGAAACACACGAGATAAAAGTTTCCCTCTGGACAACAATCTAACTTCCCGTGTGCAGTAAAAACGATTCGTATTTCGAATCCATAGCCTGGCATAATTAACTCAATAGGCGACTTTTTTATGGTCTTGGTTTTATATAATTAATCATTTTAACACATTGTTCCAGTATTGTTTTCATTTCTGATGGTAATTGTTTTGTAATCAGTGGTTCCCGATGCAAAAAACAATGGGAAATTACAATATCTGCATTATGTTCTTTTACATGTGCTACAAATTCTTTTATAGATCCAGTCATAGTGGGAGACCCATCTATGCAAATACCAATGTAAGAATCCTACGAAATTTCAATTTTTTGTAAATACAAATTAATTTCATCAAAAATATGTTTTCCTATTGCAAAATCAGATAATTCATGACAACATAAAAATTGATTAATTATATTATTTCCGTGAAAGTTTCGAAGAGAATGCAATTAAGTGAGCTTTTCCCGTAATATCAATTGTTTTCTCGTCAATTTGTAGAGCAAAATTTGAATTTGCAAGAGTTTTAGCAGTATTTTCTTCAATATTTCAAGACAAATCTATAATTCTGCGATTAATTGTGTCATTTTTAAGTGGTATTTTACAAACATCAATTTCTGCTGATTCACCGATCATTCTCTTTACAATTTTACAGCAAGCAGGTAATAGAATTTCTTCAGCTAAATTATATGGGTTAATTTTTTTTTTTTTAAAATTTAAGAGCAAATAATTCAGCGACATTATAAGAAGCTAAATAAGCTTTTTTAGATACACTAAATTGCTTTTCAAAAAACTTTACTTGTTCTGTACTTGCGGATAATGAATTTTGAAAATAGCTTTTGTCTTTTGATGCAAGTGAAGGATTAGTAGTGTAACAGTCAAAACATGTGTATCTCGTTAACATAGTGCAGACTTCGACCACCACACAGAACAGCAGCACCATCGAGTAGCGAAGCCACCCATGGTACTGAGTTTGAACATAGTTTATCGGTTCCACACTACAATCTACAGAACAACGCCTCTGATGTGACATAAGTAAACACTTCTTTAGGAACAGTGGTCAGGGAGATGCACGAGATTCATGGTATTGTTTCCGAGTTGGCCAACAATCAAACGAATATTACTTCACATATATAATCGAAGAAATCTATATAATGGGCATCGAATAAATGAAAACTTAACTACAAATGTACAGTTAAAATTATTTATTTACATATTTAATAAAAAAAACATTATTAATGTTATTAATCATATTTTATATTCAGAGTTTCAATAGCTAATTGGCAATTTTACTATATATAAAAATACATTTATTTATAAAGAGCATTCATTTGTATGAAGGTGTAATCTAGCTACCTAAGGTTCCCGAGTGAGTATTTCTAATGCACACTGTAGGAGATTTATACTTTGCACTGCAAGAGTCATCCATGGCGGCGGACATACATTTATTTAATAAAATATTTATTTTACGACTAAGGGCGAACATTTATTTGAGAGTGGATGATGAAGATAATGCCGAAGTGGAGTGATAATGATAAACTAAGTAAAGGGACACATGGTACGCTTTAGAAGGGCGATATAAAATGGCAGCACTGAAACTGCAATGCCGTGAATAAGTTTATAAGGGCTTTGGGTTGGTCTCTGCCTCGACCCGAAGAGGTAAGGTGTCACATGAGCATAACCAGGGACATGCGGTCTGTGTCGCAATTTGCCAGCTGGCTGCATGACGGTCGTCAAGCTCTATGGGAACATTATCATGTCCACTTGTGTAGGATGACTGGGGTTAATTCAACCCTATAGAATCCGGAGTATTCACGGTGTGGAATGAGCCATCGTGGCTTCAAAATGTAACACATGTATAAGATCTAAAAGATTATGGTAATATTTAACTAGATTTCAAACTCGGCCCCCCATTACCAATGTTGACTGAAAGAAAATTGGTGACTCTCAAATAAATGAAATTTCTGTAATTATTCATTAAAATTTAATAATAATAAAAAAAATATCTAATAAGGGGACTTATTACAGCGAGCATTCCAGCTCTTACGAAGTAGTAGACCCTGCATTACAATAACTGATTCTTTGAATGCGTGTCGATTTATATGAAATTTAAGTTATTTATAAAGCAAATATTAATGACAATTCGACACGCATTCACTGTTCAAGCGATTATGGATTTAGCTTTAAAACTAAGACAATTATGAGAAGGTAATAGTTCAATGATAATTATAAATAAAGTGGAGATTTGAGAAATACACACCTAAGAAAGATAGAGGGAGGTAAGCTAGATTATGCGAGAAATTTACAGATTACATTAATTCTCAAATTTTAGTTTCACAAAATTACAATTTTAACATTTAGAAGTTAGACAAATAGTAGGAGATGAGCTATAGCTTATTTTACTAGAGTACTCTATAATTTGGAATACACACACAGGTACCTGTTTTATAAGATGTTTTCGTCCATTTGTTTAATAGTAGATTGTTCGTGATTAGCAGTTTTCTTTCTTGTCTTTGTTTTTTTTATTGATTTTAACAGCAGCGGCTTTCTTGTTTATTTCAGGCAGCAGATCATTATGGTGTTTTTACAATGGGCAAGGTGAAATTCGGCATATGGTGGGCCATCTCCCGATGGAGAATCATCTCGGTGCTTACTCGGTCATACCTTGGCAATATCAATTTATTTTAAGATATTTTAGACTCTCCACTCGAGAGCAAAGCTAGAATTCAAGTGAAAGTCTCCAGCAAGTCCAAGATGGCCTCCTTTATTTATCTTGATCTTTTAATTTTTCTGTTGAGATATTTTTAGGTTTTCTTTATCTTGCCCTCAGGATAATCAATGCTTTTTCTGGTTTTAATTAGAAAGAAATCTGCTGTGCTATTGTTTGTTTTGTTGTTGTTTTTTTTTTACATTCGTTAATTACATTTTTTTGGAATTTTCCTATAATTAATTTATTATCTATCACTGACCGATGCTTTTAAATTTTCAAAGACAAAAGGGAATAAAATTATTTTAACTTTAATTAATTATTGCATCAGATTTTGTTAGAATTATTATCTAACAAAATTTAAACTAAGCAATAAATACGAACTTTATGAATTCAAAATAAATGATTAATATTACACAAGATTTATTTAGCTAAAGAAATCTAAATTATATTACTTTATCCGTATCCATTGCCTTTAATTTGAGATCGAAATGTGTGCATGTTTATGTTGAATTCTACATATATTTATACATTTTTAATATTGTTACACACACAACTCGATACCAAAAGTTTAAATTTGGGTGGGATAGACCGGTCAGTGAGAGACGATAGAAAAAGGTGAAACTTGAGATTCGAATACGAATCTCACTGTTTCATTTCCCCGTACTTCCCGTGAACAATTAAGGAAGAACAAAGGAGGCAAGAAAGGGAAAAAAAATTACATTACATAATTTAAATACGAAAGAATTATTATTTTTTTTTTTCCTACAGATACACATAAATATAGAAAGCAGAGATTACATGAAGTAATGAACAATTTATATACCCGGATCTAGAATTTAAACTTTAATTTTAAAATGACCTAATTTGGCCATGTCTGGTTAGCAATCATTATAATACTATTAGTTAAACCGATTTTATATATAAAAAAAAATTCCTAGACTAATATTAATTAACATAATATATATAAAAAAATTTTTAAAGAATAATAATAATTAAATATACATAACAAAATTTCTATATAAAGCCCTATTTGACCAATATGATTTCCATTCAACCAATATTTATCAAGTTCGTTTTACTAAATTTTACACACGGAATGGTCGTCCGAAATGCTCCAATATTGTTATAACCCCGGGTCAGGTGGATAATATCTACATGGTTTGAGATTACGGGCATTGTATGTCCCTTTTATGGTATCTCCATCTTTTAATAAATATACATTTGGTCCACATGTGCGATCAATTATAAAGGGTCCCCGGTACAAGGAAAAGAACTTTTTATATACTCTTTTATCTCGGTTACTTTGTTGAGAGTTCCGTACCCAAACATAATTCCCGACCTGGAAATGTTGGCTTCTCTGATCTGCTCGTAATTTCCGTTCTGCCCTTTCTGTAAGGCGGCGGTGTGCCTTGCGTCTGTCAGTTTCAATATTGATTTCACGTTCATCCATGGGTAATGGCGTCTTGATCAGTACTGAGTCTGCTTTACCAAAATGCAAACGTGTTGGTGTCATGCCAGTGGCCTCATTTCCTCCTCATACATTTTCTTCACCTCCTGCATACTCCGTCTGAGCACCTCCTCCATGAACCTGAAATTATAGTCCATTGATGCTCTGCATTGTTGCGGAGCTTCCCTTCGCTCGGGTGTTGACTCCAAAGCCTCAGATAAATCTAGCTGTTCTGTATCAGTATTTTCTGTTTCCATTTTCTTATCCATTTTCTTACTATTTATTTATTTATTTTACACTAGTAGCATTTAACTATTCCCCACCGGTATCTTGGCCCTATAATACTCTTTCATTGCCCTCTCCTACTCTACATTGCTGCCTTTAATATACTTAACATATATATCATAATGAACTATTAGTAATGCGTATAAGCCACTGCTGTCTATGATATATATATTTTTACTTTAACTAAATTTTATTGTTAAACATAATAAGCTTCTGCTGTCTCATTTAGCTACTGATTATTATTATTATTATATAAAAGATATTTCATTAGATCCGAGTATTTCGTTCCTTCTTAAATTACACACATCCCTGCTTTCCCTTCACTCACTCGACCCACATTACTTCACTCGATTTATTTTTATTATTTTTATTTTTATCCAAAACAAACTCTTATATATATAAAATAATTAGCCAACTCGGCAACGAGCGCTAAAGGAATTTATCTGCATTATTTTTGCTCAGGGTATCTATGGGTTTTATACTCAAAGCCTCACATTATTGGCGCCAAACACTAAAAAAAAATTTAACTATGTAACAGTCAAAACACGTGTATCTCGTTAACATAGTACAGAGTTCGACCACCACACAGAACAGCAGCACCATCGAGTAGCGAAGCCAACCATGGTACCGAGTTCGAACATAGTTTATCGGTTCCACACTACAATCTACAGAACAACTCCTCTGATGCGACATAAGTAAACACTTCTTTAGGCACGGTGGTCAGGGAGATGCATGAGATTCATGGTATTGTTTCCGAGTTGGCCAACAATCAAACGAATATTACTTCACATATATAATCAAGGAAATCTATATAATGGGCATCGAATAAATGAAAACTTAACTACAGATGTACAGTTAAAATTATTTATTTACATATTTAATAAAAAAAACATTATTAATGTTATTAATCATATTTTATATTCAGAGTTTCAATAGCTAATTGGCAATTTTACTATATATAAAAATACATTTATTTATAAAGAGCATTCATTTGTATGAAGGCGTAATCTAGCGACCTAAGGTTCCCAAGTGAGTATTTCTAATGCGCACTGTAGGGGATTTATAATTTGGACTGCAAGAGTCATCCGTGGCAGCGGACATACATTTATTTAATAAAATATTTATTTTACGACTAAGGGCGAACATTTATTTGAGAGTAGATGACAAAGATAATGCCGAGGCAGAGTGATATAGAGAATGATAAACTAAGTAAAGGGACACGTGGTACGCTTTAGAAGGGCAATATAAAATGGCAGCACTGAAACTGCAATGCCGTGAATAAGTTTATAAGGGCTTCGGGTTGGTCTCTGCCTTGACCCGAAGAGGTAAGGTGTCACATGAGCATAACCAGGGACAAGCAGTCCGTGTCGCAATTTGCCAGCTGGCTGCATGACAGTCATCAAGCCCTACGGGAACATTATCATGTCCACTTGTGTAGGACGACTGGGGTTAATTCAACCCTATAGAATCCGGAGTATTCACGGCGTGGAATGAGCCATCGTGGCGTCAAAACGTAACACATGTATAAGATCTAAAAGATTATGGTAATATTTAACTAGATTTCAAACTCGGCTCCCCATTACCAACGTTGACTGAAAGAAAATTGGTGACTCTCAAATAATGAAATTTCCGTAATTATTCATTAAAATTTAATAATAATAAAAAAATATCTAATAAGGGGACTTATTACAGCGAGCATGCCAGCTCTTACGAAGTAGTAGACCCTGCATTACAATAACTGATTCTTTGAATGCGTGCCGATTTATATGAAATTTAAGTTATTTATAAAGCAAATATTAATGACAATTTGACACGCATTCACTGTTCAAGCGATTATGGATTTAGCTTTAAAACTAAGACAATTATGAGAAGGTAATAGTTCAATGATAATTATAAATAAAGTGGAGATTTGAGAAATACACACCTAAGAAGGATAGAGGGAGGTAAGCTAGATTATGCGAGAAATTTACAGATTACATTAATTCTCAAATTTTAGTTTCACAAAATTACAATTTTAACATTTAGAAGTTAGACAAATAGTAGGAGATGAGCTATAGCTTATTTTACTAGAGTACTCTATAATTTGGAATACACACACAGGTACCTGTTTTATAAGATGTTTTCATCCATTTGTTTAATAGTAGATTGTTCGTGATTAGCAGTTTTCTTTCTTGTCTTTGTTTTTTTATTGATTTTAACAGCAGCAGCTTTCTTGTTTATTTCAGGCAGCAGATCATTATGGTGTTTTTACGATGGGCAAGGTGAAATTCGGCATATGGTGGGCCATCTCCCGATGGAGAATCATCTCGGTGCTTACTCGGTCATACCTTGGCAATATCAATTTATTTTAAGATATTTTAGACTCTCCACTCGAGAGCAAAGCTAGAATTCAAGTGAAAGTCTCCAGCAAGTCCAAGATGGCCTCCTTTTTTTATCTTGATCTTTTAATTTTTCTGTTGAGATATTTTTAGGTTTTCTTTATCTTGCCCTCAGGATAATCAATGCTTTTGCTGGTTTTAATTAGAAAGAAATCTGCTGTGGTATTGTTGGTTTTGTTGTTTTTTTTTTTTTTTTACATTCGAGTTAATTACATTTTTTTGGAATTTTCCTATAATTAATTTATTATCTATCACTGACAGATGCTTTTAAATTTTCAAAGACAAAAGGGAATAAAATTATTTTAACTTTAATTAATTATTGCATCAGATTTTGTTAGAATTATTATTTAACGAAATTTAAACTAAGCAATAAATACGAACTTTATAAATTCAAAATAAATGATTAATATTACACAAGATTTATTTAGCTAAATAAATCTAAATTATATTACTATATCCATAACCATTGCCTTTAATTTGAGATCGAAATGTGCGTGTATATGTTGAATTTTACATATATTTATACATTTTTAATATTGTTACACACACAACTCGATACCAAAAGTTTAAATTTGGGTGGGATAGACCGGTCAGTTAGAGACGATAGAAAACGTGAAACTTGAGATTCGAATACGAATCTCACTGTTTCAGTAGTGACCAAGTGACGTTGGAGATTGTTAGCGATAGCACTGTTTGCTAATTTACAACCACATACCACACCCTTGGGAATAATTTGATCATTTTCCGTTGTATAAGTAAATCCAAATTTTTAGGAGATATTTACTATAAACATTACATTTTTTGCCAGAGGAAATATTTTTACTTGTACTGAGATTGGGCTCGTTAACCTGATCGCTAACATCATCATTATCGTCGTTAAGTTTTCTTTTTTTAATCCATTTTAGAAGGTTCTTTTAAAACAGAAATGGTTTTGTTAAAAATTTATTCAAAACTGCATTTTTTATATTATGTCTGAATCCGTTTTAATTACGTTTGACAACACAATATTGTGATATTATACATGCGAATGCAATTATATAATTTGCCGTATGCACACTTCACTCTATCGCCTAGTAGACTAAACAATATATAGTATTATAAGCCAGTAGCTAAAGCTGTAATGGTCATGCGCATTGCACATTTTTCTGATGTCGTTTATGTATGGCGTCATACTTCAAGAATCTCGCGGCATACTAAATTGCTGCAACACAGTGGTTGAGAATCACTGATTTGGAGTGATATATTCCACAGATGTAAATATCACAATTCATCAAAAGTATTGGATTTGTGATTATATTTCAAATAAAGTTTTATTTTTTAGGAATTTGTGACCTGTCATATATAATGTTTGATATTAGTTCTTTCTACATCTTCATCATTTTTGAATTTTCATTAGACTTTGGTAAATAATGAATTTGGATTATTACTGACATAATTTATTTTTTGTTGGCAAAATTGGAAAATAATGCATATCTTTATGCTGTTTTTCCATAAAATAATCAGAAAACAATACATTATTCATATAAATATTAAAATTTTTTATATATTAAAAACCTTTTTCAGCACCTGATTTCCTGTCCTTTTCAAATGTTTGAAATAGTTCGTTAATGTAATGGATTATTAACATTTAAAAAGGGACCAAATCAGATGCTGAAAAAGACTTTTAATTTATAAAATATTTTGATATTTACATAGCTGTTATAAAGAATTTATTATTTTCTGATTATTACTTTTTGTTATGTCGTTCATATATATTATTTTTGGTATTTTGTTTTGTTTTTTGATAGCCCATTATACGTGCACATACGTCAAATAAAACTTATGTTTAAACATATTCATGTTCAGCTTCTTTAAGTAGATTGCTAGTTGTGGTATCAAAGCAATACAATAATTGTTTACTGGGTAATATGTTCTAATATGGTAAAATGTAGTAGAAAAATCTTAACGTTAAATGTTTTTGATTCGATCTTTTCTTTTACATCATCTTGATTTATTTATTCACAGACACGTTTTTATTCTGATTAAATATACATAGAAGAAAAACATCACTAACATTTGGTTGATAGTTGGCATTATTGTTACCTTAACAATCTCTGAAAAAATCTCAGAGAATCAATGATGGATCTAGAATTCAGAGGACCCCTAACGCAATGCAGTTTTGAAGCCCTCTTACAATAAATACTAAATAATGCTATCAAGGTAGTTTATTACTTACTAAAGAAAAATACTGATCAATCAATTATTTTCTTAAAAATAACTCATTATTTTTAGTTTTTTGCACATGATCATTAAACCTTGTTGTGGTATTCAGAATAAAATATTTAGCCAAAAGTTTAACTATCGAATTTGTTCTCTGCAACTTTTATTTTTCATTTTCTTTTAAACTTTTGGGTTTCTCACTTTTGCTCTGAAAACTTCTCTGCATGGCTAAATATAATAAAGAAATGATAAGTAATGTAAATTAAAAATAATAAAATAAATTTAAATTAATTTTGCCTGGATGTAATTTTAATATAAGACAGTATGATTTTTATAATGAATTAAAATACATGGATTGAATAGATCTTTGCTGTTAATCCTATTAATCAGGGATTACAATAATCAGCGCTTTCTGCATAAAACATAAATAATATAATATCTGAATAATTATTTGATGAAGGAATGTTTTAAAGCATATCATTCCACAATTTGCAAGCATTTGATTGGATTATAGATACGGTAAGCAATGAATTTTAATTATTACATGAGATAATTTCTCATGAAAAAAATGTCATTGGTCAATTATCTACCAGTAAAAACGTTTGCTGCATCATTTATTATTTGGTCAAATTGTCTAGATGACACCACTATCTGTATCTAGTTATCGCACAATGTATCTCAATATTAAGCTAGCCCTTGTCAATCGGAGTCCCAAATGTACACTTTTTATTCCTGTGCGATGATTCTTATTTATTCATAGTTTTATTAGAATTTAGGTTTTGAAAATGGGAATCGATGATCTGCTTGTCCTTCCAAATCTATGAATCAGCCAAGTCTGGAGGGGGGGGGCGACTATGCAAATATCCATTATACTAACTATATTTGGTTTGTACTGCTTTTTCCACATTAAACATATTCGAATTTATTTATCTTTTTAATAATATCTCCTTGCAATCATTCTAACATCATTAAAAGAATCCTTTTTATTTTTCCTTCTATGAAAATCAAATTGTTTCTTTCCAATATATTTTGTAAAATTTCACAATTTTTTTGCGTTAAAATTCTCAATATTACTTTTGAAACATCAGACAACAAATGTATTGTTCTGCTCTCTTCACACGTAACAGCTTTTTTTGAAAAATTGAATCATTATAGCCTGAGGAGCCAAACCCCATTATTATATATTGTGCCGATTACTCGATGTGTAACCACACACAAGGTGGCTGTAGTGAAGCTACAGCTCAGTTATAGATATTAATTTTATTTAGCTATTATTATATAAACTGTATAAAATGGATGAAGTTCACTGTGTATATATTTCTTACTTACACACACACGCAAGAATATTAACTTCTCAAAGTGTAAATTGACGTATAATGTTATATTATATATGCGTACAATATTTTTGATTCATTTTATTTTGTTATTTTAATAAATGTAAACGTATTACGTTTATAATTTTGTATTATAATTTTTTGATTTTTTTTCTGTAAAAAGTTGTTTACGTGTTGAACATGTTTTAAAGGAAATAAAAACAGATAAAATAATTAGATAGTAATTGTAAATGTTCCAACATGCCTTGCAAACAAGTAGTTGGTTGCAGACGATTGTGGGTTCGCGTCCCGGCCGATGCTATGACATATGGGTGGGGGGGGGCAAAAATCATGTGGCTATTGTGCTACCAAAAATAAAAATGCACTAATGTATTTTTAGCCATTCGGCTTTGTACTCTTATTTTTACTAGCAAAGGAGTACAAAGACTTTGGATGCCAAGAGAGATGGAAAATTTTGTTAATTTTAATCTATAGCAAGAGAATTTTTTGTATGTAAATTTGAAACTGATGTTATTAATTAGTGGCCTGAGTTACTCAGATAAGTTAAATTAAAAATATTGTAAATTTAATTTAAAATAACTTTCTGTAAGAAAGAAACTATGTAAGTTATTTTTAAATCAATTAGCGACCAGGATATAAGTTTGGGTCAATGATTCGAATGGGGGTTAAACAAATTGACCATGTAATGGAGGTGCTATATGTGCTGTTCACCCGGTGCTGGGCGGCGAGGATTATTTTCTTATTCTTTCACTGCTTGTTCTTATTCGTTTTTCCAGAGAGAATTCATGAGATTTATTCATCTCTATTTATTCTTGTTCCTTTTCCCAAAGAAAAACTTCAAGAGATTATTTGCTTCTTATTTTAATTCATCTTTCCAGAGAGACTTCAAGAAAGTATGATTCTTATTATGCTTTTTAACTAGAAAGATTGAAAAAGCAAGCTAAGCCGTTTTAGAAGATATCTTGCGTGACCATTGCAGGCCGATTAGTATTATATTTTAGTCCCTGCCAATATTTTATGATTCCCAACCAAAGCTGAGGTTATTTACGCAGAACACCATAGCTATAAGATATGGACCTAAAATTAAATGATCAGAGCCACAGTCAGTTCGGGAGAAAGTTAAGTTGCCGAAATCTTGCGGTGCTGAAGGGTTCCTGTTGCCGTCAGTTGCATGCTGCACTCGCCTCACATCCAGGCCATAATTTAAAAGACATGAACTGTCAAGAAAAAGCCTAGAGCTGAGTCTTCACGGAATCATTTCCAAGAAATAGCAATGTCCGTCTGATTGCCACAGTATTAGTAATCACCAAATGAACACCCTTCCTACACCAACCAACAAGGATGATTATAGGATAGAAGCCAGCTACAGTACACCCATCCATCTCCTTCCAAAGCTGTTAAAATGCAGCCATCCAAATCCAGCAGATATTGATGATGAAGATCGCCAAACCACCATAGTGAAATAAAGAAATCCTTGCCGCCCTGATGGACAGAGGTGTATAGCATGCTCAGAGACCCAAGTCCGGATGAAGTACCAAAACACCGGAAGGTAAAACTTGTTTCAGTCTTTTAATAATATTATTTTATTTTTGTGTTTTAAAATTTGTACAATCTTTTTAAAATTATATCTTTTTTATTACTTACATATTTACATTATATCACATCTTTAAAATCTAATTATGCTAGAGATCTCATTTATATTTCGGTAGTGCATGTATGTAAGTCATTTATCCGCTACGTACAGGATTCCCAAGTCAGTCATTCGTCCACATTTGTTTTAAAAAGGTACATAAATTGTAAGACGAGTATGTGCATCTCACATCGTATAATAATTATGATCAAACCATTTAAATGCGTTTACATTAAGTTAAGTCAATGCGCATAAAGTGATGGTGTTATTTTATTTCTTGATATGTTTAAATGTATGTTAATGCACTATTATAAAATATTATTAAACTGTGGAATGAATGCAGACATGAGCATACATGTACGACTGAATATTTAATGATCTCATATTATTTTATTATTATTATTATTATTGCTTAATATCTACGTGTGTGTATAGAACTCAGAAGACTTCATCCAAACATTTTTTTTTCATATGTCATAGCATCGGCCGAGACGCGAATCCACAACCGTCTGCAACCAACTACTTGCTTGCAAGGCGGTTGCGATGACATCTCGGCTAAAAACGGATTAAATAATTTATTTTCTTTTATTTATGTAATTGGTGATGGGAAAATGGAATTTAAAACATTAATCGATATGTGTAATAAATATTTTATAACTTATTTAGTGGTATGCATTATATTTAGTAATATGACACAAATAAATATATTTCCATGAGCGACTTTTTAAATTTATTTAATATCACCAGAGATAAGAGGACTGAGTCTAGCAAATGGGATACAAATTTATCGGGCCTTAGACAGTTGTTATATGTTAGGTAATGGGTTGGGGGTTGTATATTCTTCCAGTCGGTGATTTTCTCTATCTGGGAGTGGCACACAAAGACGTGTAGTATTCACACTCTTTCAAATGTATGCAGCCATTAACTGAAATATGTGGCAGATATAAGCTCCGACTAATTTTTTCTGTTCGTGGATCGAAAGTGGCTTGTACCTCGCTTACATTTTCAGGTAGTCTTTTGCCTGCTGTAGAAGGGGTTCCTCCTCCATGTTGAGATCTTTTAGCATTGCCTTATAAATAGAAAACATGCCATTTGCGTTTTTATATTTTTCTACCACTTTCATACATTCTTGTAACTGACCCTCATCTATTATAGGAGCCGATGGATGTGCTCTTCGATTATAAGCAGCCACCCTTTCCCTCAAGGCGTCAGCCAACTTGGCTGAAACATTTCCTACACTTAGAAAGTCTTCAAATATACATTGTGAAGAAAATCGGCTCAAGTTTCTTTCCTTTAAAAAGAGACAGCTTGTGACTGAGAGCACCGGAAACCCACATGGCTGTCTTTCAATTCTGTAGAAATATATATCCAAAAACTCTCTCCACTGTAGACTTTTTCTATGGCGGCTAAATATTGTTAATAGGTTGCAACACATTTTTGCTTGATCTAAAAAATTGAATAAAGCAAAATATCACATCGATGTGTACCAATTTTATTTTAAAATTAATTACAAAATTATTTTCAAAACATATTGCATTATACTGTTTGAAAATGCCAGAAAAAAATGACGTTGATACATACTACTGTCAAATATTATAGGCTATTCCTGAGAAGAAAAGATATGAATCGTATATATTTCAATCTGCAAATATTTCTTCATCTGCACAACAAATTCGGTGAAGTTGTTTTTAGCATTATGTTATAAAACAGAAAGAAACCATTTTGTAATACAGATGATCAAACATCTGAAAATTTGAATTACAAATGAAGAAAAAAAAATCAATATTACTTAGGAAATATATGTATAAACAATAAATTTTCGAGTAAGAGTTTTTATTTTATTTTGGTGAGTTAAGTAAGTTATTCAGAATGAATAATAACATTACGATAATTCAATCAAAATACAAAAATAAAAGAAGCAAAATGTATTAATTTTACAATACATAATCAATATAAAATATGTATAAAATTTAAACTATATAAAGATGTATAATTTTCGAATAAATAATTTTTAATTTTAGCGCTGTTTATATATATTCTTACAATTCATATTAATTATAGGTCACATAATTACTTTCACTTATTTAACTTTTATTAGATTCTTTTATTAATATAGTTTGAAGGTTTAATGTCTTTTTTTTTACAAACTATTTATTAATAGTGAATATATAAGACATCTATTAATACCATTATGATTTTTTTCGCTTTTCCCTAAATATATATATATGCGGACATATAAATAATTCATCGTTCTGTACAATATCAACATATAGGCAATTAAACTTTTGCAGATTTTAAAATCTTAAATGCTATAATAACATTAAAATAAAATAAAAAATGAGAGAGAGAAAAAATTTGACTTACTTGAAAAAATGTATTTCAATTAAAGAATATTACTAAACAATGCATTGTTACTACAAATCTATTGTTTAAATTCAATTCATTAGTTACTATTATTATTATTAAATTGTTTTAGGGTATCAATTTTTTGACATAGCTAAAAATGTCACTAAGTAACCTGCAGAAATTCCATGCAGATGATAGAGTCACTTGACCCTAATTTTGCAAATGTATCCATATATTTGACAATCAGAAAAACCAAATTACTTTTGACTATATATATATATATATAATGAAAAGTAAAATACTGTACAACTACCGTATTAAAAAGCCTGCCTACACATATATAATTATGATTTGCCATACAAATGCTGAACGGTATTAATTTACTTTATTTCTCTTTTTCCACAGATACTATGATTTTAGATGTACTTAAAACTTTCATTTTTCCATACATTCTTGAAATAAATAAATGAATGTATATGTGTGTAATTGTTTGACACTAAACGAGCTATACTTTCAAATTTTTCGCATGCATAATCTTGGTCTGTTCTGAGAATTGCACTTGCGCAATATTAATAGTGTCTACAGTTCACTTATTCTTTGTATTTAGTACTATGAAGTATTTAATATTACTTACAGGTAGCATTAGAACTTGTCAGTTATTTCCGCGTTTGAATCAGTTATGCTAATGACAATATTTTACGATATACCGTATTTATCACGAAGTAATTTAAATTTATGCATACATATGGCTGGATAATATCCCTTGTAAAAGCTGCTAAAATTATTAGTTTCTTTACGAAGGAGCATTGAAAAAGCAATATTTTTTAGATATCGGTAAAATCAATGGTTAAACAGCTATGTCGTTGCGGCAAGCAAGATGTTATTCGCACCCCAACGATTCCCATATTTATTTTTCATAAAGATTCTTCTTATATCGGCGTAGATTTGGAAAACTGCTTCTAAGTATTGAAGAATTATAAAACACTTCCATAGTTTGTTTCGTTATTTTATATTTTTTAGATTTAATTAATTTTAATGAAATGAAAAGAAAAGTTAATGTACGTTTTAAATATATTAATAGGATTAACTTCTTTAAATGGAAGAGAAATAAAATTTTAGGAACGTTTTAATAATAAAAAATATTGCTGTATTGCAAACAGATATTTATAGAGAAAATAGACATTTATCGGCTTGGTTACAAATTAGGATACCTACTGAAAATAGGTATAAAATAAATATTATAAATAAGGAGAATAATATATACAGGTTTGGTGACAGAGTATTACGGGAGAACTTCAATATTATATATAAAAAAGAGCAGAATACAATCATTTTCTTAAAAATAAATTCAAAAATACATAGTTTAATAAAAATAAATAAAAGAATCAGGTTGATGGGGGAAAAAATATGAAGATTTGAAAGTAAATGAAAAAATATTTATTGTAGTTCAAAAAATAGTAAAATATATTGATAGAAATGAATACTAAACTTCAGACTTAAATCATTAAAATAATTTCACTGTTGCGTTTATGATAATTTTTTGATAAACACAGGCGCTCGTAAAATACGATTATAATATATAATAATTCTTCGACATGCAGCCTAATGAAACAAATATGAAATGCGTATTCACAATGTATAATATGCACTGTTATATCTCTACCTGCTACCGTTGTCGAGGCATAGTTTGTAGTTGTTATGCAATGAAGATTGCAGGTCCTCTTGTAAGTTCACCTACCATTTCCAGCTGTTAGTAAGTAACACATCTGACTCCACTCTGATAGCTTGCTTTGTGTCTGACATAGATTTTAGCATCTTTCAGTAACGTGGACTTGCCTAACTACATTAAGCGCATAGTGGACAACCAGCATGCAGTTCAACTTTGATATTTGTTGTCTGATGTTACCTCCAAATGAATGATATTCTTTGGCCAGATCGCCTTCCATGTTGAAAGGAATTGTATTTAGTGAGCATCAGTGCCTATTGTCTCATTCTTGCCACTTGATGTTTGTTATGTACTTGTACATACATTCATCCTTTATAACCATGTTGCTCAATCCGATCAAAATAAGATAAAATCTGGACTAGGTCATTCTTTCAAAACAAGGTGAGATATATCATTCCCTTCCTCTAACGAAAATTAGTTGTGGATAATGTATGTCATGCACATGCTTTGGTAGACATCAACATCTCTTCCTGGCATTAGAAGCTTCATTTACTTCATCAACATGTCAGGTACTTTAAATTGAAATCTGAAAACTTTGGTTTGTCCATTACTGGTGGATGATGACTTCTCTCTGATAATTGGTGACTCTCACAGGAACCTTCCATGCTGTTAAATGAGAAAAAATTTTGTGTAACCAACCTGCTTAGAACATCTACACTCTATAAACTGGTATGGTAATCTGTGCTCATGTTTTGTTTCATTACATTTATAACATCTTACGTTTACTCATTGTTGTGAATTTATTCACGTATTGGTTTTATTATCAGCAGAGTATTTGTTTGATCCCGTCTTTAACAGTTTTAATGTTGTAGTTCATTTTCTTCAATGGAGTGGCCTGGCTTTGCTATTGGCTCTGCTGGGGTCACTTAAGAGACAGCTAAATCAAAAGTGTTATCAGTGTTCGTTAGAAGAGTAATTTCTAGATTGTGATCTTTTATTCCATGAAATAGACAATCTCTCATAGCTTCATTGAAGAAAATGAACTACAGCATAAATATTTGAAACCCCAGGCAATATTCACAAACCTGGGAGCTTAAATGTAAGTATAAAGGATTTAAACCCAGAATCTCAAGCACCCTTCAACTATTTACACTATCACATACAACTGACATACATGACCACACACATGTAGAAAAGATAATAATCACCAATATATGTATTTTGTGAAAAACCAGCACTCATCAGTTGATACTAAGATAACATATCTTCATACTTTAAAGGACAGACTTCAATCCACTCCAGTTTCCAGCTTTTCAGCCATCCATATTATTGAAATTCTGATGATGAAAACCATACTTACAATTAAGCTCCCCAGTTTGTGAAGAGTGCCTGATTTTCAAATATTTACACATCAAGCTTGTATCCTGCCCATCCCTCTTCTATGTATTTAAATGGATGTGGTCATATACATGAGAGATCAGAGTGATTTGAGGCCAACATGAGCATGGGATTTGGGTTTTCATCATAACCTTTTCAATAATATGAATGGCTGAACAGTTGGAACTTGGAGTGGATTGAAGCCTGTCCATTAAAGTATGAAGATTGGCTATCTTAATACCAACTAATGAGTGCTGGTTTAGCACAAAATACATATATCAGTGATTATTATCTTTTCTACATGCGTGTGGTCATGTATGTCAGTAGTATGTGATAGTGTAAATAGTTGAAGGGTGCTTGAGATTCTGGGTTCAAATTTACTGTAGTGGGCTGTCTAAATAATTCTGTATTTGGAAATATTATTATGGTCTAATGTGTCAATGATTGAGCCAGATAATTTACACACATTATAACAGAGTTACTATCTATTGATGTATGTTTTGCTTTGTTATAAATAACATTTAGACCATAAAGGCATTTCTTCATTATCTTTTATTTGATATGATGTCAGTAATAAGTGGTTGTCTAAAAATCTATAAAGCAATTTATTTTATGACAATTGCTGACTGAACAAGTGAAGAGAGGTAGAAGATTCGTTATTATTGTTATAAAATAGCTACCCAATTCTGGCCGATGATGGTGATTCTTACAAAATGCGACATCAACGTCGAGGTTGTTACAGAAGGAGACTCCACATTTAGTCTTGTAATCTTCAAATGAGAATGTTTCAATTGTAACTTTAACTTCATAATCATGTGATCACCACAATTTCTTTCCAAATTTTTCTCTGAAGCAACCAGAGATAGCAAAATCACATTCAAAAATAATGCAACTGATTGACATCAGTTATATAGTAAAAATCCCTTTTAAAGATCTTATCAAATCATCAGAAAACGATAAGTAGATGTAAATCAAAAATTATATTATCCATCTTCTGCCACATCTAAACGTTAATTGTTGAAGCCTTCATCTATGTTAATTCTTATAATTAATTTCACTGGTTAATGAAATTGATGTTAAGTACTTCTTTTTTTTTCAAATTGAGGATCTTTTTATTTGTTTAATTGCATCTTAAATACAGTTGGCTGTTGTGTGTATGTTTATTTAACCAGTTAAATCGAGTTAAATGGAGCAATCTTGAAAAACAAAACGACACTTCAGCTTTAATCTCAATTGTTTTTACATGTGCTTCTTTCGACTTGTTTTATTCAGATTATAGTGACCATACGTTCGTTACATTGTTTTTTTTTTATTAAACATGAAAGTAAATTAAAAAGTTCGCATTTAAAAATTTTCTTTAAGAATTAAAAATTGAAATTAAATATCATCTTAAACTCGTATATCGCATAGATAATGAAAAATTATTAAAATAAAACTTTATTAAAGAAAAAGTATTTTAAAACTAAATTTTAAAAAGATTTGGAGATAAAATTATATCTTTAAATTTATCTTTAAATATATTTTTGATTTGGAAAACAGGTTAATTAATCAGAAATGGAAATGATTGTTAATTAGTTAAATGTAAACCAGCCTTGGGCATTTAAATGTAAAAACATCGGTCAGATAGGAAAACAATAGAAACTGTTAGCAAATAAGAAGAAATCCCTATGGAATCGGACCGCAGCGAAAAGAACCATCGCATCGGTGACGTAATGTAAATTCAATCCTTCACATTAATATAAAAAGGACAAGTTTTGAAATTATGAGGGAGTTATTATGATTATTACGATGTGACAGATAGATGTTAGTGCGGAGGTGGGGAGAAGAGACTGAAGGACGCACGTTCAATCCCTTCAGTTGTTTTAAAATGGAAAAATGAAACATCACTTTTCTTATATTCAGAGGACCACAGGATCATCGGGAAATTTAACCCTGGATTTCAAATGGCAAGCAACTGTAAAAGATGAACATTTCTAAAACCGTAAGGACTTTATAAGATATAACGAACAATATTAATTTGAAAACACTAAGAACTTTAAATTTTAAACTTTCCTAGTATTTAATTGTTACAAATAGAATCCTATCTGACCAAACTAAATTCTTTATTAATAGTGTTATTTGATGTATTTTTTTTCTTATTTATGTAAAATCATTTCCATTTATTTATTTTTTATTCTTTAAGTTTTTATCATGATTTTTTTGTTTTTCGTTAAATTAATTATATAAATGTTAAACTTAAGTCGGGCGTGAATGGCTGTATAGATTTGTAAAGTTATATTAGGGGAGGGTAATCTTAGGTTATTTGTGTCATTGTTAGATTGGGTCAATGGATTGGATATATTGATGTAGTTAGTAGATGTAGTCGGAGATTCGCTACTGGCAGAATCGCTTCATACGCCGCACTCTCCCGTTTTGCCTATGGAAGGAATTATAAGACGCAGAGGGCAGTTCCTTTCTATGGAGTTTTTTTTTTATTGTTCTCGTTGGATAGAAGTAATATTCCTATCTAATGAGAGTCAATATCTTCTCTTAATCTTTTTGGTGCTGCCGTATTCCGTATTACATTGAATACATCGATGTATCAGATGGATTGATGCCAGTTTGACTGCGAATTTTAGCCTAAGGTTAAATAGGGATAGAATATTTTATTTTCAAATGCAAATCTATGTGGTCTATTCATACTTGACCCTAAATAAAAATGCATTAAATTTAAGTTGTTTATAGACGCTTGCATGGATTGGTTATCGGTTAAGTATGTTTTGGGTTTTCATATTTGATCAAAATATATAGACATTCGATAAATAATGATACCTTACGGTGAGTATCTAAAATGTATTTATTTGGATGTCTTTTAAGTTATTGGTGACAATGCAAGTATCTTATGGTGAATACTATTGGGTTACGTATAAATTTCCCTCCGCAATTGTCAGTAATCAATAATTTTGTATTTTGATCGTTTATGTTTACTTTGAAATGTTTTTGACTGTGAAATCTATGTAACCGATCTATATTCAACATTATAAACAAGCTTTCATAAATTTACCTGTGCGAACTTAATTAAAATGTAAAATTAGAATATAATAGTAATTAAATGTAAATTAAAGTCAAAAATCAAAGTTAAAAATAATGTTAAATGTTAAAATGTAAACTAATACTAAAATAATTTTAAATCTTATATATATGTGCATAAATAAATGTTTGTATGCTAATTACTGGCAGTGGCTTATTTTATTTATTTTATTTAATATTGAAATATAATTAGATAGGATGTTATATTATTTAATCTCTACTATTCCACTGAGCTAGTGACATGGGCTAACGACCGGAATCAAAATTAAAAAAAAATATTTTTTTTTTGACTTACGTATCTGCCTACTCTATAAATTTTTCTAGGTTCAAATGCCTAGATGGCGCCCTGTAGTGCAGTTCACGTTAGGTCGCATTCTCCGGATCGTTACAATATATATATATATATATTGAAGCAGTAATCTTAGCTTAAGATTGTGCTTCATGTTTCTACTTACTAACCCGTGTTCAAACCCCTATATCCCATCCTGCTCCTTTTGTCAGTATATATATTTCATGTATATATTTGAGATGCGCACCTAAATTTGTAGTTTAACTTTCAATATTTATTATTATTGATTCTTTTTATTAATTATTAGTTCTTCTTATTAAAATTATAGTTGCAGCTCAAATATATACGTAGGAGCAAAACTTACTAACAAAATATTGATGTTGTTTTAAATATTTCTTATATGTTATTTTTAGCTTTTTCTTTTTAAATTGCTTGTTTTTCTATTAAGCTATATATTTTTTATAAAATCCAATATGGAAGATGTGACTGTTGTAATTGTCCAAAAATAATTAAAAGGAGGTATTTTTTTAATTAAAGTTTTACTTAAAATAAATGGGATTAAGTAGATTAAAGATTTACTTGTGTTAAAAACATGTTGTCAAATCTATTTCTAATCTGGAAATAGATTTGAATTTATTTTTGGACGTTATCTTACAATTGCATCTTCAAAAACAACTGATAAAAGAAAAGGTATAAAATGACTGAATTTTGAATCGGAGAGATTAACTACTATTGAAAGAGATTAGCTACTCTAGTGAAATGATTGTTAACATCGCGGTGAAACTTAAAATGATGTAGTAGTAAATCCATCATTTCCTGACCCTTGTGGGTCGTTTTCCACTGCCATAATATTCTGCTACATTCAATTGAAGTAAACGCCCGATGGAGAACTTTAATAATGCTAATAGAAACTTGCTGTCATTAAAAAGAATTCATTTGAATCCTCAATTCGCCGTGCACTTGCCATACTTTAAAATGGATTCTTAAAATTGCAAGGTAAATTTCCAAGCCGCTACCTAATAGTCAATTTAGTCTAAATAATCTATCAAGATCTCTTCTCATGTATTCTTTAACTTTGCTTTTATATATATATAAATAACATGTAATTTGCTCTTAAATAATTTATATAAATTTAATTCTCTCTTATATGCTCTAATTTTGGTGCGGTCATTTATTTATATGTGTTTATTATTTGATTTATATATCTGTTATTGATATGCCAATCTAAAACAATCTGATGAGTTGAATTTTGTAAAATCTTTTCTGTCATTTTTAACTAAACCTTTATGAAAAGGTTATTAACGTCCCCTTTTAAATATACATATATAATGCATTGTAAATTAATACGTTCGACAGATTGTTTTATGAATCAACATTTTAGGTTCGTTTTTAATATAAAAAAAATTGATTTGTTTAACTCTGGATTTTCTACCGGTGTAAATCCAGAGTTAAATCTAATTAACGCTTTGAAATTTTATAAAATATTATTTATTTAATTCTAAAATGAGGTGACTTAATTGTTTTACATATATATATATATAACTGCTCGTTTTTTTTATCCTCTTAAAATGTATGCTTAAAATATCAAATACCGTATTTATATAATCAGTTATTGTAAAATCAACGAAAGTGGGATTGATTTATTTTAAATATCAGAAAAGGGATGGGGTGAATCTTAATGTTTCTTAAGTCAAATCTTAACGTATATTTTATTAAATCTAAACATTCTCTCTCTATATATTATAATTGCATTGCATGTTAAAGTATTTAAATAAAAGGGCATTTATTTTGAAGCTGTAAAATTTATTAAATGTTTTAGTGACATATATCATTCCTTGCGTTTCTGTCATTTAGCCTATCTTTGTGTTTTTATATATATACGTGCTTTTAATCTGGGGGTTACGACAAAGTTCGAACCCATAGATTTCTTCTTAAGTCTTGTCCTGAGGATAGATGAAGCTACCCAGGACCATTTATTCCATATAAAATGCATTTAGCGGTGACCCAAAGTCTGGCACACGCTATGCATATTTACTTCGTGGATAAAAGGCCTCTCACGTCGGTTATACCAGTAAAACGCTGGGTCACGTCATGCCAATCCACTTTCTCTCTCTAAGCACTACCCAAAATGGGGGTGTGGGATTTCGTTTTTCATCCAGAAGCACGACCTTTTCTCTTAGTTATTTTTAGGCGATTATGTCAGCACCGCAAACCTCTTCCTATTATTATTATTTCTTTTGCTTCATGACCCTGTTTTAATGCTCTAATATCAAAATTAGCTTTGCTTAAAATATATATAAATGCCATTTCTATTATATTAATTTATTTCAGTCTTATTCAGTCCCACCATCGTAATTTATATATCTATTTAAGAGTATCTATGTGCCTTGGGGAAAATAAAGCGTTCATTTTATTATTGTTGTTAAAATAATTTCTCATTAAATATTATGTCATTTTCAAGTATGTTTTCAAATAGATTCAAATGTTTTCAAATGTATTTATATGTATAATGAATTTCAGAACGCTCCCCTAATATATATTAGTCGCCAGGTTTCTGAACCATAAATCAAAGCGTTAATATTAATTTTGTGTAACTTCTTTCTAATCTGATTGGCATTTTAATACTAGACCCACCAAAGATGTGTGTTTATTTGTAATATATATTTAGCTAATAAAGAGCATATTAGAAACTAGCGTGAATGACACTATATAATCATCTACCGCTTGCTCATTCACGCACATACTAATGTACTTAATTTATAAATGTATATAACTAAATTTTCATTATATTAAACTATCTTTTATTGTTTAACTTATTTGAGTAGTTCGAATTCCTTTTCCTCCACTTCTTCCACATATATTACAGCCATACTTATGTATATTTTAATATAATCATAATTAATAGATGTCTCATTGTCTTCTCAGCTTTGCTAGTCGGCCGAATTAAGATTAATTCTCATGAGCCATAACTATTATGTTATTCATTAGGTGTTCGATTTGGGACTTAGAGAGTGGGTTCGAATCCAGGCTGGTTCCTGACCTAAATATTGGGCTTGACTGGGTTTGAAGTACATTTTGTGAGTTCCAGCTCATGTTAGATGGATAAACATATTTTTACCGGCTCAATATATTCCAATCCCGAATATTGTTTATCCAATAAGGTTTTTTTCATATTTTAAATTTAAACTTTAATGAGGCAGAGAGAAAACATTAGTTAATCATATGAAATTTCATTGTCAAATTCACCAATGTCGTGCCTCATAAAATAAATATTTTGGAACACATTATTTCCCTAAGATCATTTAAAATTTAATATAATCAAATAAATCTTAAGTCTTTGTAAGAAATATACGATTTTAAGCTAATTTTAAGGTCTCTTTCGTAGGAGTATTATTTGACTTTCCTGAATCGTCATTAGAAAATGGAAACTGCCTTTTCTTTTTATCATTGATTAAATCAGTTTATATAAATTGAAGTTATCTTTTGATTTTTTTTAAAAAAATAGTACAACTTTATAAGTATGATTCATTTATTAAAACGTTTCTCTGCTATAAAAATATAAATTGTTTTTTTCCTCTTCAATATGCTGCTGGATACTTTTAAATTGCCTTAGAATTCGATTTTGCTTTTTGAAAAGAGCAACAGGTTTCTGACCAAACATTTGATATATAATTGTTGATCTCTTTTATCAAATGTTGTCTAACATAGGTGGAATACTTATTGCGATTTAGATGTTCCACTTTCAGTTTCTCAATACATTTTTGAAACTATTTTTAACTTAATCCTATTATGTCAAATCTATCAACATTTGAACCAATAATCTGTTTTTGAATTTTTTGTAATATCTAGATCGGTAGATTCTTTTCTTTTTATTCCTTTTCACCTAGTCAATATCCTATTTTGATTAGACATGAATTTTCTGTGATACTTTGGCACTCATCACTATGTTGGACATCAGTAATATATAACTAATATATATCGTTGTCTTCAAGTTATTTCCATCATTGCCGTTTTATAAATAAGGAGTTTAATGTAGTTTAATTTAAAAAAAAAAACGTATATTCTTTTTTATTATTAAGTAGATTGCGATATTTTTTTTAAAAAAAGTTTAGCTCAAATAGTTATATAATTTAAATATTGTCCTATGAAATTTGCCATGGTAAGAATAGCGTCCTATTTCGGAATGCATGTCCTAGGATCGATTTTGGAGCTTTGAAATTCTTGTGAGCTCCGGTGTGTTGGGAGTGTTCAAATTACAAGATCACTACTAAAATCAGGAGTAGTTAAATGTTCGTTGTTATTAATTAAAATATTTGAAAGAAAATAACATAAAGTTTATGACCATCTGCAATTATAACAAAAGACATTTTGACGAACGTCATCACAATGAAACATTTATTTACAAATGCTGACAAACTTTTAAAAGAGAATTATATCAAAATTATAATCCATTTGCAAAGAGTAAACAAAATAATAAGATTATATGTTTTTTTGTTTACGACTACGCTCTCTTTATAGTAAATGAGACTTTCACATGACCCATCACTCTCCACACTATCTCATAACACTGATACACTTGAGCGCATATATGTTGAAAAGATATAAATAATCACAAATATTAGCATTTCATGCTAAACCAGCAATCATCAGTTGGTCCAGATTACAATCTCTACATATATATGCTATAAGTGCTCAGATACATATTAAGATAGCCAATCCTTATACTTTAATGGACAGGTTTCAATCTATTCCACACTCCAACTCTGGACCAACTGATGATTGCTGTTTTAGCATGAAATGCGAATATTGGTGATTATTTGTCTTTTCAACATATATGTGTTCAAGTGTATCAGTGTTATGAGATAGTATGGAGAGTTATCGGTCATGTGAAAGTCTGTGCTCATATACCCAATATATTACATATATAGACAGATATATAATAAGCCTGTGTGTTTCAGTTATTACCTAGTAAATGTCTGCTCATCCCTTGTATATGTATTAAATGGATTATGTCCTATACATGAGGGTCAGATTGACTTTAGGTCAAAATGGGCATGACAAGAATCTGCGTCTCAGGGTGGCCTTTGAGCATTCCTTCATGAGATTTTCAATTGGATGGACGGTTGAAGAGTTGGAGTGTGGAGTAGATTAAAACCTGTCCATTAAAGTATGAGGATTGGCTATTTTAATATATATCTGAGCACTTATAGCATATAAGTGTAGAGTTGGTAGTCTGGACCAAATGATGATTGCTGGTTTAGCATGAAATGCGTATATTGGTGATTATTTATCTTTTCAACATATATGTATTCAAGTGTATCAGTGTTATGAGGTAGTGTGGAGAGTGATGGGTCATGTGAAAGTCTTTGTTCATATACCCTATTTAATACTGATTTTATAAAATAGATTATTTACAACTGACAATATGTAATTTATTTAAAATGAAATTGCTCTGTGTAATGAGGTTGCAGAGGTATTAGTTGTAATTGTCAAAAACAGTGACTTCAAATTCTTCTCATTAAATTTCTTTATGTAATTAAACTTTCTTTAAATAATTGACGTGCATACCTATAATTTAAGAAATTCTCAAATTATATTTTAAAAAAACAACAATCACAATTTCTTTCTGTGGTGTTATGATATAAAATGGCTACATATTAAAAACGAAATTAGAAATTTTCTGCATATTTTTAAAATTTAATTTGAGAAGTGATGTGATGTGATGGATTATGGCTTCTTTTTAAACGAAGTCAAGAATATCTCAGCAATTATGCCCAGATAAACCTGTTAGCCACTTTCTTTTACATTCCCCACTCTAAATTTACCCATAATCTGCTCTATCCCATTTCCACAACATAATTTTTGTCAACTCTATAACCTTTATATCTAAATCCCCCTTATCTTTTCCCAAACCCAGCATAAAAACCAATAATTCACTTTCTGTATAATCACTCTTTTCATATTTATTTTTCCACAACTTCATTATATGTACCCTTTCTGTTTTCAAACATTTACATTCAATTAACAAATGCCTAATATTTTCAATTCCTTCCTTACATAATTTACAAAATAAATCACCCATATTTTTCCATTTACATGTATATTCTTTTGTAGCTAAAGATCCCGTTCGAGCCTTAAACAATAAACTACTTTCTTTACTATTATCATATATTAACTCACACCTAATATTCTGTTTATTTCTATATATATTTAAACTCTTTTTACTCTCCATACTATTTCTCCATCTCTCTAACTCCCTAGTCTTTATTAATAAATTTATTCTTTTATCCCATTCCTTACTACTATAACACTCAATAATCCTCTTAACACAATCATCCCATCTTTTGTACAAATATACTGATATAAATTCTTTATCCAAATCTTTTGCATAGCGCATTACCTTTCTCACCCATCTTGTTACCTGCCCTTTACTCATAACCCAATTAAATACTATTTTAGCTATTCTTTTATTATCCATAAACTGCAATCTACCAAACATTTTTATTTTACTTTTTGCATCTCTCATATGAAAACTTGACCATCCCATTTCTCCTTGAATTGCCTCCCTTGCTGTCCATACTTCTGCATCCAATGCATGTATTCCTACTTCCCTTTGAGCTTTTTCTAAATAATCTAATATCTTTTTACTAACATATAATGCATCATTACCATATGTTAACCCTGCTACTGCAACTCCTTTCCATATAATTCTAGCTACATCATATTTATTATATGAAAATACTGTTAATTTCTTTATCAATCCCTTTCTTTTCTTTGCTTCATTTATCAATTTTTTCTCCCATTCATCCAAATAATTTTTCTGATTACTTAAAATAATTCCCAAATAACTATATCTATTCACCACACTTAACTTAATATCTCCCAATAAAAATTCTACATCTTCTCTTTCCTCAGTATTAACCATCATTATATTTGATTTTTCTTCACTAAATTTAATCCCCATCTCTTTACCCACCCTTGCACATGTCCTCAACATAACTTCCATATCTTCTCTTTTTTCTGCACACAAAAATATATCATCTGCAAAAAAAAGACCTGACAAAATATATACTCCCTTACTACCTATTAACGGTATCTCTATCCCTCTTCCTAATCTTTCTATTGCTCTTTCCATGTCACTCAAATACAACACAAACAAAATAGGTGACATAGGGCATCCTTGCCTTAGTCCCACACCATTTTTAACTTTAATTGATTCTATATTCTCTAATTGATATATATAATAATTATTTTCATATAATTTCTTAATAATATCTATTAAAGCTTCATCCATTCCCAAATTTGCTAAACTTATCCATAATCTATTTCTATTTACTCTATCATATGCCTTCTCTATATCTATAAAACTCATATATAACTGTTTATCTGCATTCCTACTCATATCCATAAGTTGTGTAACTACAAATAAACTATCTCCTATACGCCTATCTAATCTAAAACCTCCTTGCATTTCACCCACTACATTATTCCCTTCCATCCATTTTACAACTTTACTAGCCACCATATACGAGAAAACTTTATATAAAACTGATGTTACCGCTATCGGTCTATAATTATTCAACTTTCTATGATCCTTACCCTTTCCTTTAAATAATAACCTTACTCTTGTATTACTCCAACTACTTGGGAAAACTCTATTCTGTGCCATTTTATTAAAACAGGATAATAACTTTACTTTTGCCCTATATCCTAAATTCATTACCATCTCTGCCACCCATCCATCTAAACCTCTTGCCTTCCCACTTTTCAATTTCTTCTCTACCTCATTTAGTTCATTTTCTGAAAAACTAATATTCCCATTACTATATTCTTTCATATTTTCTAATATTCTATCATTCACATCTAACATCTTTTCTATATTCATTACATAACTATTTAAGATTCTCTCTAAATCTTCTCTAGAACTACACTCAGTTCCCTCATCATCTAGTAATACTAACTCTCTCTCCCCTACATTTCTTCTTTTAATATAATTCCAAAATTTTTTACTTCCATCGCTTCCACTTTTATTAATATCCTCCAACAATTTCCTATTCAATTTCATTCTCTCTCTATAAATATCTATTTTAGCCAACTTCTTCTTTTCTAAGTACTTTTCCCATTTAGCATTAATATCTTTTTCACTTTCCTTATTCTTAATAGCACACTTATATTCTCTACATGCTTCTTTCCTTTCTTTTACACTTTTACTAATTTTAATTTTTTTATTACTTTTATTCTTTTCAATATTCTCACCTAAAACCCTATTTGCAACTTTTTCTACTTCCTTACACCAATCCTTATACTCATCCCCAACCCACTCTTCCATTATTTCTTCAACTTGTATTTTATACTCTTCTAACTTATTCTTATCATTTACTCTCCATCCACATCTTTCACTATTATTTCTACTTTTATTTCTATTCTCCATCACATTACTAACCATTTCAATTACAATGAAATTATGATCACTAGTGCATACTTTTTCTTTATTATCAAATACCTTAATTTTCCGTATTTTATTTATTCCCTCTTTCTCTACCAATACATAATCTATTGTGTGAAATATATTATTTCTGGACCATGTGTATTGTCCCTCATAAATATTTAATAAATTTCCAATACTCAAATTCACTTTCTGACAAAAATTCTTCAAAAGCTGTCCATTTTTATTATCTACATCATCAATTTCTTCAATATGTCCATTCGTATCCCCTATAACCATTATTCTCTTCCCCCTTTCTTTAAAACTTTGTATATCCTTAACTAAACATTCGTATATGTTACTATTCCACTCCAATATAATTTGACTATCTCCAGTAGCTATATAAACTATAGCCACCATCCATTCTTGTCTACCCAATCTTATTTCAAACCACAAGTGTTCTTGACATTTAACAATATTTAAATATTTTTTTAATATAACATCTATACCACCACCCCTTTTTTCTTTTTCTTTTCTATTTATACCCTGCCATACCAACTGTTCCAAAATAGGTTCTTCTTCTTCTCTTAAATGTGTTTCCACTACTGCTAATACCTCAAGCTCTTCATTTTCAATTGTTTTATTTAATTCCATCCATTTTTCTGGTTTCCCACCACCTTGCATATTCAAAAACCCAATTTTAACAATTTCTTCTTTCCTAACTACTCTTTTATAAATTCTTTTAATTCTTTCTTCTCCATTACATTTATAAATTACTTTCTTACCATTAATTTTACAAACCCATTCCTTCTCCATATCTATATTTATATCAAAATCAAATTCCTTTTGCTTACTTCTTATATTGCATCCATTCTTTTTAATAATATTACAATTTAAACCCCCCCCCCTTTATAAGTTTCCCGAAAAAAATTCTTTATAAATCAAACTCCCTAAACTTCACTTCCTTGTTTTCCTAAATGCAACCCATCTTTACTATATAACTCTCTCTTTCCAATAAAACAATCCCACACATCCACAAACATAACATTATTTCTCTCACACAATTTTTTCAATCTCTCATTTATAGAACATGCCCTATCTAACAAATAACTCTTGTCAAATCTTGGTAATAATCCAACTATTCCTACTCTTCCTTTAATCATAATCAAATTCATTGCCCTCTATATATAAATAATGGAATTAAAGTATCGTATTTTTTACTTGTAAATGTTTATTACGATTATTATCCATAATTATAATAATAAATCAAAAAATATCCTGTAATGTGTCTGATTATCCATTATAATGCTATAATTTTTTCATTAAGATAGGAATCTAACTCTAAATATTGAAATGCCTTGTATGGGTTACTGAAGTAGTAAGTGGTCAGGTTCTGGATTTTTAGATTCTCAGATGGATTTCATTCATGGTACTTCTGACATTTAAATTCATGTTTCGTGGACAATATGCATGCCATTCGACTATTTATTTTACTTTTGTAATATTGCAATTTAAAATAATTTGTTAGGTACAAATAATCAATCAAATAAATTAAAACAAGTTAATTCACTGAGCATATACATGTTAGTTTATTTTCAGTGTGCATATACATGTTACTTTATTTAATTGGTGTGGATGTTGTGAGTACGTGCTCGCATATATAAATCATCATATGCTGCAGAAAGGAGTTTGCTATTAACTGAAAGGAGACACTTTGATTCCTCTTGGAGGCCTTAAAGGAACCGAGCAGAGCAAATTCCTAATGTCCACTCCATACGTTCTTGTCGTTGCAGCTGTTATTACTATGTGATTATTCATATAGTATACGAACATGGATGAGCTGCTCACCAACACGCATTAGCCAGCGTGGTGAGTTTGTTGGCTTTTTACCTCTGAGTTTAAGATCAAGAAACACCATGGTCTTTCTTCTTAGTGCCTGATAAGGCAGAATGAATGTTCGTGTAACTGATAAATATTTTTCCAATGCATATATACACTTATGACAGACAAAAATAAAGCATGTCCCTTATTCCCAGGAGGCTGTAAAGTCACCAACCAAGGCAGCAGTTGGTGGCTGAAGGCGGAGGGTGCTAAGAATCCCCTGATTGCGGACCCAGGTTGCCATTTGATGACGACTTTTTATTTAGGTACTTACAACTGCAGATCACTTTCAAGTGAAGGAAGATTGCAAGAATTAGAAGAAGAACTGTCTTATATTAAATGGGACATTATTGGACTTTGTGAAGTTAGAAGAAAAGGAGAAGAAACAATTGATTTAAAAAGTGGACATATACTCTATTATAAAGGCACACATATTGGAAATACAAGTGGAGTAGGATTCATTATAAATAAAAAGTGGAAGAACAATATTGTGGAGATTGATGGTGTATCGGACACAGTGGCAAGATTAGTTATACAACTTATTAGCAGATTCCAAATACAGATAATTCAGGTTTATGCCCCAACAAGTTCTCATAGTGATGAAGTAGTAGAAGATTTTTATATGGATGTACAAAAGACTTTTGATCAGAGTAAACAACATTTTAAAATTGTTATGGGAGACTTTAATGCTAGAATTGGTAGACAAATGAAAGATGAAATTGCTGTAGGTAATTTTGGTTATGGTAATAGAAATGAGAGAGGACATAGACTTGTGGAGTTTGCAGAAAAAGAAAAAACTTTATATTATGAATTCATTTTTTGAGAAAAATGTTAAAAGGAAATGGACATGGAAGCATCCAAATGAAGGTACAGCAGAATTGGATTATATTTTGACTAACAGAAAATACATATTTCAAGATTGTAATGTTCTTAATAAATTTAACACAGGAAGTGATCATCGATTAGTAAGGTGTAAGTTACGTGTTAATGTAAAACTAGAGAGACAAAAATTATTAAGAAAAACAATATTTACACTTGATATTCCTAATCTTCAGAAACATTCTAATGAATTTAAATTAGAAATTACAAATAGGTTTCAAGTGTTAGGAGATTTTGAACATGATTCCGATTTGAATGAAATTAATATGAAAATAACTGATACACTTTTAAAAACTGCAACAAACATAGCTGGTAGAAAAAAGCAGCAATTGACTAATAAAATTTCTACTGAGACTAGAGAATTTATGAAGAAAAGAAGGAATATGAAGATATACAAAAATGATGTATTAAAAAGAATTGAATATCATGAATTTTGTAAAATGGTACGGAAAAGAGTTGAAAATGATATAAGAAAGTATAACTGTGAAATAGCAAGGAAAGCTGTAGAAGAAAATAAAAGTCTCAAAAATGTTAAACAACATTTTGGTATTGGTAGGAAATTTATATCTGCAATAAGAAAAAAAGATGGAATTATTACTAAAAAGAGAGATGACATCATGAAATTGGTAGAAGATTTTTATCAAGAATTATATAGTAATAAAGAACAAGTTTCCTATATCTATTACATCTTCCGAATTGCCCAGAATTTTAAATGAAGAAGTGAGACATGCAATTAAGTGTATGAAGAAAGAGGAAAGGCTCCAGGAAATGATGGAATTATAATTGATATATTAAAAGAAGCAGGTGAAGAAATAGAAACAATTTTAGCAAAGTTATATACCAAATGTCTAAATGATAAAGATGTACCGGAAGATTGGAAGAATGCAGTAATAATATTAATATTTAAAAAAGGTGATAAAGAAGATATTAGAAATTACAGACCTATCAGCCTTTTATCAGTTTTATATAAAATTTTTACCAAGATAATTACAACTTGTCTACAAAGAACTTTGGATTTCCACAAACCAAGAGAACAAGCTGGATTTAAAAATGGTTTTAGTACAATAGATCATATCCAGGTATTGAGAGAAGTCATAGAAAGGACAAACGAATATGAGTTGTCATTATATTTTGGATTTGTAGATTATGAAAAGGCATTCGATTCTATACACATTTCTTCAGTGATTAAAGCATTAGATCATCAAGGTATAGATCCAGGATATTGTCATATTTTAAAGAATATTTATAAAAATGCAACAGCAACAATTAGATTACATAATGATACTGGAAAAATCAACATTGAGAAAGGTATAAGACAAGGTGATTCCATATCTCCAAAACTCTTTACAGCAGTGCTGCAAGAAGTATTTTGTGGATTAAAATGGGAAACTAAAAAAGTGAAAGTAAATGGAGAGTATTTAAGTCATTTAGATTTTGCAGATGATGTAGTTGTTTTTGCAAATAATGCTTCAGAGCTGCAGGAAATGTTGCAGGAGTTAGCAGATGAAAGTATAAAAGTAGGACTAAAGATAAATGTTAAAAAGACTAAAGTAATGTTTAATCGATTTGCTCAAAATATGAAAATAAAGATTGATTATGAAGAATTAGAAGAAGTTAACAGTTACAAATACCTTGGTCAGATTATTAATACAGATGGAAACATAACGGAGGAAATTAATCATAGAATTAAACTTGGTTGGAGTGCTTTTGGTAGAAATAACTTGATACTAAAAGGAAATATGCCTATGTGTTTAAAAAGGATGGTTTTTAACAAATGTGTTTTACCAGTTCTTACTTATGGATCTGAGACTTGGACACTTAATAGAAGAGCAATACAGAGACTTCAGACCACTCAAAGTAGTATGGAGAGATGTATGTTGGGAGTAACAAGAAGAGATCGAAAATGCAATGTATGGCTAAGACAACAAACAGGTGTTACTGACCTTATTGAAAAAATTAAAAGATTGAAATGGAGTTGGGCTGGACATATTGCTAGAAAAGATGATAATATATGGACAATTGAAATTTTAAACTGGATTCCAAGAGATTGTAAAAGATCCAGAAAGAGACCACATGTGAGATGGATGGATGAAATAAGAAAATGTGCAGGGGTGTTGTGGAGAAGAGAAGCTAAAGATCGGAGAAGATGGATTAAACTTGGAGAGACCTTCATCCTGCAGTGGATTGATAATGGTTGATGATGATGATGATGATGCTAATAACATATATCTTAATATGTTAATACATTTTATATAATTTACAAACTAAAAAAAAACTACTTAACCTAGAATTCTTACTGGGTCTAAATTTTTTCATTGCACCTTTATGTAATCTATTGTAAACCTTAGTAAATAGAAGATGACAGAATGAACCCCTATCCAAAGCTGATCTATCCGACATTCCCAGATGTGTTTCAAGCAGTAAGTAACTAAAATCATGTGAGGTTTTATTGGTTTTAAGAACTAATTAATGCAAAATTCATAATAAATTCAAGTCATTGTTTATCATGAGATTATTCCAATCTTATTCTAAAAAAAATGATAATGCAGAATAAATGGACTTCAGAAAACAATTGAAGTCTGAAATACAAAAAAATATTCCATTGAGATTAAGAGATGACAGAAGAATTAGACTTGTAAAAAGTCCCTTTTTACTGAAGAGTAATCTCTTATTTATTCCATTTGTGTAGCCAAAATAGTGAATATAGAGATTGTAACAATCTGAATAATCCTTTATAACAATTCGTATATTTTTTAGAGTTTCAAAAAATTGTAAATAACAATATTTAGTGGTTTGTGACAATGTTTATATTTATATTATTTGACGTGATTAGCCATTAATCATTACTGATTACATACTAGAGAAATATTATATATGAAGATTTTAATTAATATATAACTGTAGTAGAAACTTTTAATTAATATATAACTGTAGTAGAAACTAAGTGTTTTCATGTGGGAAAAATATTTCAGCCATGATTAAGATAATAAAACTACTTTATTAATAGACTCAATACACATAAAATAAGTCAATACCATCCTTATGTGAAGATAAAAATAAGTGGCAGTTCAATAAGCCGAAACTAAAATAAATAGAACAGTTAACCAGGACAAGATTATAGTCCTAGTGAAAATTGAACAAGTAGAAAGTTATAATAATTAGGCATTTTAATCAAGTTTATAATAAAACAAATGACTGAGATCAAATTTAATTTAGCATGATCAAAATGATCTTATGAACTCTATGAAGTTATAATATAAATAAACGTAAATATTATATATAAAAATATTTTAAACGTTTTTATTTACTTTGGACTTTAAAGTCAAAAAATAAGTACATCTTCAATTACAATTACAGTTTATGTATTTATTTTGAAATAAAATTGTTGTGACAATTAATATCTGGACATTCCATACTTTTATTTAAAGTTAAATATAAAAACCATAGTTGTGGTTGAAAATTCAATTATGTTTTGACTCTTTTAATCCACAGTAAATAAAGGATTTCAAATATTTTCATATATATTATTTTTAATTTTGTAGCATTTGGATATTTTATGCAATTATTTCAGCTGAAAATTTAAAATAGAGATTTAAGCTACTTCGCAATCTCAATAATTCTTGGTAGGAAAGCCACACACTTTTTGCAATATTGGTTTGTTAGAGCATAATAAAGCTTTATGACATTGAAAACATAACTTACATTTTCCTATTGTAGATTATTGTGACAGTTAGGAAGATAATTAATAAAAATAAACATGTTACATTCAAGTTAAATTTTTTCAGAGAGTTTAGAAAAAATGCATATAGCAAAGATATGTATGGATGATGATATATGAATGTGTATATAGAAAAGAAAGATATGAATTAATGAAGTCATATAATAGTGTATATAGAAAAATAAATTATGAATGGACATCCAAAAACATATGCAGTTGCTATACACATTTTCTATTGATGTTATGGAAGCAGATGTGATAATAATTTAAGCAAGGAACTATCGCAAAATTAATTTGGTCCTTGAAATTCGAACCCAGTAATAAAATTTGCATTGTTCAGTATCTTGTGTTAGATAGGAGACAACACTAAATAATTTCAATCATTTTAATTAAAAATTTGATTCTAACAAACCATTAAACAAGACTTGTGTCTGACACTTTGTCCAAATTTTATGGAGCTAATCCTCTCCCATCTCTTATTTAATGTTTTTAGCAGTGATAAAAACCTTGACTATAAAGAGGTAAGGATTAGACTTGGGAATTAGAGTTTGAGGTAAAGATACTTGGAATATCTGATTCGATATCTAATAGCCTGTTTATTAGGGATTATTCTCTCCGATTGCCGATAGTGTGTGTTGAATTAATAATGTAAAGTTAAACGTTAGAGAGAGCTGCAAATAGACTCTCATTTGCATCTATAAGCGTAAAAAAGTTTAGTGAAGATGCATCAGTAGAGAAAGAAAGTAGAATTTTTTTTTCAGTGAAACTGTATCAGTCAACGAATAATAGAAAGGAAAATAGTTAATTGCTAAATTATGCTGACCACAGCAAGGCATAAATACGTTAGCATTGTGTTTTATTTCCTCAGAAAGAAATGTACACAATCTGTCGAGTATTGTGTGTATTCAACGGATACTCATTCACATTACTGTTATTCGGATTATAGACTAGTTTAAATTTTAATATATATTCTTCACTATTGTTATTACTTTTTTAATAATTAAATATCTAACAAAGTTATACTTGTGCTAATTTTATTTTCAGGCTGACTGTTTATATGCGTATAACCCTCAGACATAGCAGAGTGGCACCGTTGATATTTTGGATAAAAAATAAAATTTGAAAATTCCGGCAGCAAATACTATAATAGGGGCGTTTGACGTATATAATGCACACTCTTGGAAAAGCTATGGGTCGCATGCTGAGTATTATGTGGTGATCAATAAGATAGAGAATGATGATCTTAATGTTTCCACACTTCTCTATTTTGCGGGACAGGAAGTAACACAGATAGCTAAAAGTACCAGGACCAGAAGGATCTGGACGACATTCTATATGGAAATCTTATACAAAATTTTAAATGCTTATTTTGTCCCGAAACTTACAAAATGGGTAATGCTGCTTAAATTACGAAGTAAAAAACAGTTGCACCTGAAGAAATATGTTGATTATGATTTAACCTTATGTAGACGGATTACCACGGATATTCCCTACTGGAACAGTGTTTACATTGTATGTCCGATGATAATTTCAGAAAAGTGCTACGAAGTGATCCGGATTTTGCCTACAAATTAATAATAGATAAGAGCGTATCTCAGTAAACTGTGCTAAATAATGCTTCAGAATTTACAGTGTCTCAGACTTTGGAAAGAATTTTGTTTACCAAAGAAAAACAGAAGGAGATGTCCCAGTATCCGATATATGTAAAAAAAATAACTGAAATGTGTTATTGTTGTAGGAAAGCCGGTCATGTAAAAATGAACTGTAAGCATAAGAAAAAAAAATTGCAGAATTCTATATAGGCCATAGAGTGTACAAAAATAATGTTATGGAAATAGGATGGAGCAGGATAGATTAAAATATGAGAAAAACTTAGGGTGGAGAATGTAAAGGTAAGGTAGCTATCATGTTTCTCTCTGCATAGTGGCTGAGACGTTCCTGACTGCGATAAAGAAGAAGCTATCGAGCATCGCATCGCATTTAAGGGTCGAGAAGCACTTACGAAAAAATCGGATTACAAATTTGGTGGAGAAACAGTCTGAAATTAGTAATAAAGGGTATAAATAACAAAACAACGGATCATATACTTTTTCAAATACGAGTTTGTGATAAGCGTGTAACAATGGAAATTGATATAGCAGCAGTTCAGACCTTAATATCTTATAAAGATTAAATGCGCATTGCTGAACCTCATAAAAAGTTCATTGTATTAAAAAAGTCGGTTGAGATTATAACTGATATAAGTAGAAATAAAGTTGATATTCGCAGAAAAGTAATAGTTCCAGCAAAATTGAACTCTAGGCGGAGATTGTCTGTAATGCATGTATTGAGAGAGCTATGCTATTAAATAGACTCATTTGCATCTATAAAAAGAAAAAAGTTTAGTGAAGACGCAGCAGCAGAGAGAGATAATAAAAGTCTTCTCCAGTGAAGTTATAGCCATAGCAGTCAAAGAATGCTGGAAAAGGGAATAGTTAATTTCTAAATTGTGCTGACCGCAGTATAACATAAATGTGTTGATATTGTTTTACTTTCTTAGGAAAAAAAGATATACTACTTTGGCGAGTAATGTGTGTTTTAACTACTTGTTCTTCACGTTACTGTTATTTGGACTGCAAACTAAATTTATATTTTAGTATGTATTTTATACTATTGTTATTAAAAAAATAAATTAATATATAAGTAACGAATAATGTTGTGCTTGTGTTAATTTTATTGCAATATGATTGGTTATATGTACATAAATCTCTGACCTGACAATACGTAATAAAGAACCTCTTAATATTACAAAATTGTAATTAAAAGCCAATAAAGAAGTTTCTGTTAAGCAAGCAAAATGAACATAACCTGCAAAAATTTTTTCTTAAGACTATCCAAGTGATGTACTTATGATGTTCCGTAAATTAGCTTAAAATAAATAATGGCTATCAAAAAAGATTTCAGTTTAAAAATCAATGATTACAAAATGCAGTGTTATAAAAATTTGAGTACAATATTTAAGTTCATGTCTTATAATACAATCAAAACTGTTTATGAGTTTATACGAAGTTTGAACACTGCATGTTGTGACTTGTGGCCACAATCCATAATATTTGAGCTTCAGAGATAATCATTTCATCAATGGCCTAGTCGACTATTACAGAATAGAAATCAACGCTATAGATCGAAAATACTATGACGATTTATTTTGGTATGTAATTCTTTAGATATTTTCTATTATTTTTACTGCATTATATCATGAAGATGAGGGAAAACGGTAAACTAGAGGCAATTTTTAAAAATTTTTCTGATCAGCATGTAGGTTTAAATTTTTAGTATTGGATAAAATAATATAATGGTTTGTGAGACTGTAATTGTCTAGTTCTGTTTCTTGAAAATACGCTAATCTACAAACAAGGATCATATGTAAACAATTAAAAACATCTGTGCATAAGTATTCTAAAACCAATCAGCCGTAGATTATAGAAAAAGGTCATAAAGTAGATAGACATTGGTAGGAATTGCTTATATAATTATTCATGAAGTAATATTATGAGTACAAAGGGAAATGTAATTAAGAAAATAAATTAAATATATGAAATTGTTCAATAACGAAATATATAGTAATAAAGCATAAGAAAACAAAGTATATTCTATAATTACCACATCTTCTGAATTACCAAATATATTAAATAAGAAGGTGACATATGCAAAGGTAAATGAATAATGAAATTATTATTGATACTTTTAAAAAAATAGGTGCAGAAATAGAAATATTGTTGGTAAATTTATATAATAAATGTTTAAATGATAAAGATATAACGGATGATTGGAAGAATTTAGTAAGAATATTGACATTTAAAAAACAGAGGAAGATAGTGATCATGTGATGTTTTAAGACAAATTAAGATATTATAAAGTGTAGACCTAGCAATATTTTATCATATCTAGACAAGACTTTTACCAAGATACTAACAACTGAACTAAAGTAAATTTTGAATTCTAATCAATAATTGATTTTAACACAGTGGATCACATTCAAATTTGGAGAAAGTAGCAACAAATATGATTACTTATAATGCTTTCAATTTATAGAGGTTAGAAAAGGCATTTCATTATATAAGAATATCTGGCATGATCAAATCATTAAATAATGAAAATATAGATCCAGATTATTATCATATTCTGAAGAGTAATTATAAAAATATTATAGCACTGAATAGATTATATGGCCCTATCAAGAAAATTAATATTATTAAGAAGATACCCAGAATAATTTGATGCTGCCAAAACTTATTAAAACATGTTTATAATAAAGATTTTGTGAATGAAAATGGAAAGCTAAAAGAATAACAGTAAATGGACATTATTTGAGACATCTTGATTTTACAGATAAGGTGATTCTTTTTGCAAATAATGCTTAGAATCTCCAGAAATGTTTTTACAGTTATAAGATGACATTACCAAAAAGACTAAAATAACATTCAATGGATTCCCCAGAAGACAAAAAATAAAGATAAATAATCATGAATTAAAAGTAATTAATAACATTAACTGCCTTGGTCAAATTATTAACGCATATGGAGACAAAATGGATGGAATTATTCATCGAATTAAAACATAGAATATATATTAAACTATTATTTAGCTCCCTGCTATTATTTGCAGAGTCATTTTAAAGCGAAGTAAATTGGGAAAATAACTGACTAAAATTGAATTCGATATTGTTGGACTTTGTGAAATAAAAAAAGAAGAAACAATGGATTTAAAAAGTGGACAACTTTACTAGAAAATTATAAACATTGAAAGGTCAAATAGAGTAGGTTTGATTATAAATAATAAAAAATTGACGAAAAACATAATTTAATTTTGAATTGTCTTAGATGGAATGACACGATTACTTTTGAAGTTAATGGAAGATACCAACCAAATGCAGATAATTCAGAATTATGCTTCAACAAGTTCTCATTGTAACATAGCAGCAAAAATTAGTATAAGGATGTAGAAAATTATTATGATTTTGTGTATAACACATTTCAAATGGAATACTTTAATGGCAAAATTGGTAATTGATTCAAAGATAAAAGTTCTGCTGAAAAAAATAGTTGTGGTGATAGAAATTATAGAGAACACTGAGTTGAGAAATTTTCAGAAAAACTATGTTATGTCTTCCTTCTTTGAGAAAAATTGTAAAATGGAAATTGACATGCAAATGAAGGTACAACAGAATTGAATTATATTTTGACAAACAGAAAACATGTATTTCATGATTCAACACGGGAAATGACAATTAATTAATGAGAATTCAGGTATAGAATTAAAGCAACAAACTTGAGAGAGTATTAACATTAGAATTTGGAATTCATGAACAGACATGGAATTTGGATTAAATGTGAAATAGATCAGTAAGAAGATAAGTGATACTCTACGAATTCTGTCACTAAAGATAGCTAATACAAAATACAGCAATCCATCATGGCATTTCAAACCAAAGACAATATATGACAAAGAATCATATATGAAAGCATTTTCAAAGTATCTATCTATTAAGAACAATTGAATACGGGAAATTCTGTTAATATGAAACAAAGAAAAGTATAATAACGATTTAAAAAGTTATAATTGTGAATTGGTAAGGACAAGATAGGAATACTAATTTCGAAAGCGTAATATATCTTCTTGATATTGGGACAACGTTATTTAAGCAGTAATAAAAGAAGGAACTATTATTAAAGAGGGAGAGTACAACATTAATAATAATAATAATAATAATAATAATAATAATAATAATAATAATAAATAATAATAATAATAGACAAAAACCAAAAAAAAAAAAAACAAATTTTAGTTACCCCATATAATTTTCTTTACTGTCCCTTCATTTCACAGTTCACTAATTACTTCAAGTGTTTTTCTTTGTTTTGTCCACCCCAGAGTAGATTGAAATAACTTTAAAATATGTATACATATTAACAAATTTATAGATCTTCGTTTGCTAAAGCAATTAATTCTGGTCATTCTCTTTATATTCAGCTGCAGAAATAAATTGATTTTGATATTAATAATTTTAGGATCACTAAAAAAATCTTACAATTAAAAAATATATATAGCTATTTTTCTGATGTTTGTTTACAAACACAGGTTTGGTTTTAAGTTGCATATTTTACTGGACTACAATGAATAAGATAGGCAAAAAGGGCTGAAAGGGCCTCGGACAAAATAAAGTTCTTTTTTCTGTTTTATGCTGATCCCCCTTTGTTTCCATAGTAATCTTTGCCCTATTGTTATAACTCACGCATTAACTTACATAACTTTAACACTGCTGATTGTTGATTTTAAAATGTTTTTTAAGCAACAAAACAAAAAAAAATTATGTCAATAAAACAAATATTACATTGAAAAATTTTATTTTTGTAATCTATAAAATAAATAAATAAACACCCAGAATGGTAATATTACATCTGATATAATTTTCAAAATAAAAGTACAATCTAATTATAACTAGCAATTTAAATGCTACTGTTGATCATTATTTATATACATACACACTTGCGAATTTATATATATCCATTGATATTAAAATCTCACCATCACGAAACAAAGCACATATCACAATAAATAAATAAAAATGAACCAAATAACAATAAAAACAATTAACAACAATAACAACCTATATACAAATCCTTATGTAAAAACCAAATCAAAGAGGTTTTTTTTTAACTAAATGGGATTTTAATGAAAAAGGTGGGTCTTTCCATCCCTCACCATAGATATATACTAGTGTGTTTATCTAATGATATTAATAATAAGACTAAATATACCGGGGTGCCAAATTGCAACTATGAAATCGTAATGTCCACCAGAGATCATCAGCAACCATGCTTATTAATATAGAAGTCAATGGAGAAAGTAATTAAATTGTCTCTCAAAAAAAATATAATGTTGATAAATCGAATACCATTTATTGTGGTCTTGGTTTCAAACCTAAGAACAATTATGCAAATGTTTCCATGATAAATTCTTATTACTAACTAAATAATAATGAGACAACTTTCTTCACAATTTTAATATAAATGCATGATCTCGAGTGGTAACTACAAGAATGTTGTATATATTTCTAATTCATACATGACTAGAAATAAATTAGTAATCGATGTGGAGAGCTCATAACTTATGTTTATAATATAAAATTATTATTTAATTTAAAGTAGGATAAAGAAATGTTACAAATCCTTCCCATTTAATCCCACTACTTTATTTTTCGTTCTCAGCATTTATCACTTTCAATAGTCACAATTATATAACACAGAATGTCTGTGTTATGTTCTCCTTTAAACTGGTAACTCTTAATCCTATTCTCTTCAACACACATATAAACATTCCAACCGACTATAGATTCATCATCATTATTATAATGGTATTTCCCGAATTTTAATATTTACACTACTTGACTTCTAAGCTAGCTCTTACATTTAATAATCGAAGTACTCCTTCTCAAGGTCTAGATCTGCTAACGAGGTGCAATTATTAACGATTACATTGCAATTGATATGATCCCAAAATTTGCTAAATTAAACTTTAATGTGAGTTTACCAGTGGGAATCATATTAAATACTGAAAGCACGAAAGGGACTTTATGTCTGCTCCCAATATTCATAACATTGCAATGAACCAAATGACTAAATTTAATATACCTAAATTGGCTATTTTCTCTCATCTTATTTTATTTCATATCCTCTGTTTGCCCAAATTTAATTAGTACTTTTAAATCTATTACATTTTTTGTCAAAGCAAACTATGGAAGTAAAATATGGACATTAATCATGGAAATCGATCAAGGAAATCAATTATGTAAGTGAAACATGGAAATTAACCATAAAATAAATTATGCAAATAAACTATGGAAATCAATCAATATATAACTGAATTATGTAAATCAACTATGGAATCAATCAATATAAAATGAATAATGTAAATCAACTATGGAATCAATCGATATAAAATGAATAATGTAAATCATCTTTGGAATCAATCATTATAAAATGAATAATGTAAATCAACTATGGAATGAATCAATATAAAATGAATAATGTAAATCAACTATGGAATCAATCAATATAAGACAATTATGCAAATTTAAATGTGATCTGATATTAATTCTAGATATAGGTGCTGGATATTGATTCTGGAGATATTTGAAATATCAAACACAATACATGCATGTAAATTCATAACAATAAATCTTTATTACACTTAAACAAAACAAAAACACACACACACACACACATATATATATATATCACTACACTCAAATATTATATGAAATTTACTAAATAATGATACATAATACATATTGAAATTAGCTACATTTCTTTATAACTTAACCATTGTCTTGACCAATCTTTTAATTGAATATTAACACCCTTATACACGGAATCAGAAGCAGAATTCGGTATTTAAGTATAACATGAAATTCTCTTATAACTTGCATAGAACCTATAAATTTTTGCTCCCCTTTCATTACAACCAATATAAACTGAACTATTCCAGAAGTCAATAACATCTTTACAATAATTCTCAATTTAATTATTCCATCAAACAATAATCTCTTATATTTCCTATGAAAAGATGATGTGACATGTAAAATCACTAATCGGTCCAACAAATGGATTTAAATTTAAAACTATAATTTTAAATTCATGCATGCTCAATATTCACCATTTTCCACTTTAGCAACTATACATTTTGATAGGACAGTATGTTGCCACAGCTTGACGATGTTGAATTTTATTATCCTTCACAAACTCCAACTTCAGATCGGTCAGCTTATAAATTAAACTCTTTGTCATCCCCCACATCAACACACACATCTGACTACAACCCTAATCCTGTCACAGCAACTTTTATCCTGTCTTACAAAACCTTCTATATATTTCATAGCACTATGCAACACTTCATAATGCACATATCAGTGTCTCAGTAAGGGAAAGTAAACAACTCACAACTTCAAATGTCTGCATTGGTCAGAGAGAAGCCTTTTCTGATGCTAGAATCATGTGAAGAATTATAGTCTCTACACACTTACTCTATATAGGCATGCATTACATTTTCCACAACTCTATCAATAACTCTATCAATCATTCCCTACTTAAATAAAAACAAACGGAGCTGGGAACTGATACTCAATCTCCTACTGCAATAGTAAATAAATTATGAGATAGTTATTTCCTCTCTATGAGGTGGTAAGATAACTATACTTCAGTAATAACAAGCATTTATAGCTTCACATATACACAGATATAGAGCATTTACAGTCTTGATGCAAATGAGAAAGTCTGACCGGATGATGAATCAAACCCATGAACTATCTTAATTTAAAAAGTCAAGCAAACAGCAATACCCATCCAATCTTGATAATTATAACAGATCGAATCAACATATTATAGCATTGCAATGACCATTCACATGATCATCCAATCACTTTTCATACATCTAATACTAAACATAATTTTGATAATAAAAAAAAATTTCTATCTTTTTTTTTTGCAAATACGTAAGCATTTATACTCCCTCACTATTACATGTTAACAATGTTTAATTCCCTTTTTTTTACTTCAATGGATCTTTATGGATCAAAATCATTTCTCTTTTTTTTAAAAAAAAAGTAATATAATTGTTAAATCTCTATCAAACATGCTACACATATAAATAAAGCAAAATAAATAATAAACATTATGGGTTGTCTCTTTCCTTTGAAGCTAAGTCTGAAGACTTGCTATTATTGACCACCAACACCTATTACCATTTAGTTCATTTGTCTTGGAAATTATATATACTTTACAGATGCACATAAAGTTCCTTTATTCAAGATGTAGCTACATTAATCACAATAATTAAAAGTGGTTGAAAATGAGTCCTCTAGATTATTTTCACGTTTTGAATATTTTTTCCTGAGTTTGAATTTAGATGCTTGGTTTCACAATTTAGTTTATTCAAGTATCATCATTTTTCTTTTTTTTTTCTTGGTTTTAGTTTTTTCTTTTGTCATTCTTAGGTTCAAATCACAATCAAAAAATAAAAATATACTGTTAAAAATATTGATTAGTCATCTAATCTTATAATAAAGTTTGATCTTGTCTTGGAGTTTTATTAACAAGCCAAGGATGCAATACTTTTCCTGAGATGTTTTTCTTTAAATGAACTTTAAAGAATCCAGTATAAAGATTGAGGTACTGAATACAAAATCTTTTATTATGAGCTAATTTGGTCATAATTGATCTTGGAGAGAGAGAGAAACTATACACCATTTATAATTGAATTAGCCCTTCATATTTAAGTAATGTTTTTACACTTCTTAACAACTTAAGTCAATTCAAGAGAGAAAACAATCAGAGGAAACCTGTCAGAAATTGAATTAGCAAGTCTTTCAGAGAGGTTTTTAGCAGTCTCACCTTTCACTTTCCTTACCCTTTTTATAGGGAGAGGATAAAATCATCTGCCAGTTTCTCTTTCCCATGCGTGGTTTTCTCTAATTTACGACTTTCTCTCCATTGACCTATGACCCCCACCTGTTAAATGTTAGGTCCAGCTTATTATCTTCAGCTCGTTTTTTTCGTTAACACATTGCCTTTGATTAATGAAAATCATTCAAAAAAATATAGAATTACTGGTAATTTTGTAAAACTCAAATCTTAGAGCTGAAAACAATAAATAATTTCTATACAAATAAATTCATTCTACACTATATTATCAAATAATACAGAGCACAGTGTATAATTTTCTACAAAAGAAAATAAAAAATTTATAGATCTGCATCACACATGCACACATACATATGCACAATATTAAACAGAGAACTGTCTGTATTCATATGCATTCATATTAGCACAAAATATCTTTTATTCACATTAATACTAAAATGTCTTTTCTAATTTCCTATAATTTAAAACGTATTTATAACAAGCGCAATATCAATTTCACTAAATTTTTATTGATAAATATTACGATTCAAGAATATTTTTTTAGACGTATAAATAAATATTTTTCAGAAATTACAGCACTTCTCTCTACCTAATGCTAGCTATAATTTTAAATAAATACAAACAAATTCTCTCTATATGTTAACTTTAAGCTACACAGTTATTAATTTCTCCAAATAAAGCTTTTCAATTTTTCTTAAACTAAAATAAAAACATTTTTACTTATAAATAGTTAAGAAATTAACCCTACTATTTATTTTCCAATCATTTGTTTCTGTATGAAAGAAACCAAAGGTCACAATATATATATATATATTCTAACTTATAAATATATCGAATGAAGACTCTAACTAACTGGATCGAATGATGACTCTATTAATAACCTACTTTAACCTAGTGGAAATAATTCATTTCCACCCAATAAATAAATAACTATTACTTTGAGACTCTGAACAAACAAATATAAATTTATAAATGAAAATGTAGATTATGCTTAGTGCTTGGTTAGTTATAAAAATTCAGCTGCTGAGATATGCAATTAAGACAAAGAAAGAAATTAAAATCATAAAATAAATTATCATCAGTAAAATAAATAATTTGGGGAAGAGAGAGAAAACTGCAATCATTTCATAATTAATAATTTAGAATAAAAATAACATTCTTACTTTATCGAAAACACACTCCCTGAGCTATAAGTATTTGCACCTTTAAATAATAATGATATCATCTCATGTTTTTGTTAACATTTTTTAAAAACAAAACATATACGTAAATTATTTACCAATATGATCTGAAATGAACTTTACTTCTACAGATTAAAATGAAAGTAAAATACCATTCTTATGGTATTATTGAAATTCAAGCTCTTTTATGCCACAACATAACTATAATAGTAACAATAATTAATAACTTCTTAAATAAGGAATAATGATAATGATAATAATCTCAAGGTTCCTTTGTTTACTGTAGGAAAATACTCTACAGTACTGTGCTGTCACACATGACTGACATTCTGGAAGGCTATAGGAAACATTCACTTCACTTAAAAGCTAATGTGCTTTCACATATCATAACAACTACTATAACTATTTAAAGTGGTGATAAATATGATCAATAATGGCATAATATTTTGAATAATACAGCCTTTTTATCCAGGATCTCAGGCAGAATAATAGAAAGACAAGGATACCGTTTGTATCCTTCCATCGTCCATGACAACAAAATAAAATAACTAAACTAATTAATCCAACAATTTAACTAAAATGTAACTGGAATAATGTGCAGTCAGGGTTAATAACTTAGAAATAAATTCATTTTACTATTAAATAATACTTAATCAGAAGTTTGCAATTCCCATAAAATAACCATCATCAAAATGAAATGTTCAGTTCTGCATAAATTTGTTTATGTGGTATAATAAGATTTCTAAAGTTTGAAATAATTCAGGACTTAAGGAAAATGTTTTTCCAAGTCTTTTGCAAACACACTTATACTTGGCATATAAAAAAATAAATTGACAACAAATATTGAATAAGACTACAATTTATTATCAACATAGAATGAAACAAATGATACATATTTATTAAATAATATAGCATTGATACTACAAATTCATTAATACATTAAGCTGTCCTCTACCAGGGTATATATTAAAATAATAAATTTCTATATGTTTGATATCCAGCTATTACACTGGAGTAACTAGCTAAAATGTGCAGCTGATTTACCATTACACTGATTGGTTTTATAATTTTAGTAAACTTTCTATAAAATAAAACTTTTACCTTGAATTATTGAATAACTATTATTTTTTATTACTATTATGATATGAAATACACAAAAGTAATTACATATTATTTGTATAACCTAATAAATTTGGTTCAAATACAATTCTTTTAAAATATTAAATCTATTACTAATAAAGTTAACCAAGTTACGGTTTATAATTAATTGGAAATAAATGAAAGTTTGCTAATCTTTCACATGCGCTAAGTCAGCCAATCAGATTTTAAATAACTGCCCTAAGAATGATCAGGCTTCGACACACAACAGAGATTTTGACAAGAAAAGGATGATACCAATCTTTTCTCAACTTAACTTTTAAATATATAAGCCAGTCTTAAGCATTATGGCCTGAAAGCTTGAATATATAAACACATACACTTATCATTCATTGTGTTATTAATTTAAGATATTACTGAATGAAATCTTAGATTTATTAAACCGAAATTTTCTAAACAAATTATGACTAAGTATAGGTCATTTATCAGAAGTCGTACTCACTATTTCATGTTTAATCTAATGTCCACATAAATTATAATAAATATTTTAATTATGAATGACTTAATTCAAGCTAAGAATATTTCTTAACTATTGATAACACTAAAAGTTTGTGATCTAATATTACTTTAATAAATAAGCATTTTAAAATACGCAATTTTAAATTAATTTTCTCCATTTGTTTGCTTGTGAGCTACCAGAAAGGCTCCGTAGCACCATACAGATGTTGATCCCAATTACTAAGGCATTACTGATAATAAAGAGCACCTTAAGGAACTAACACCTCAAATCCAACATTTATCCTTGCCATAACTTTTAAAAAGAGCAGGTAATCTACACCTTCTATGGTGGAAAGATATATTGAATTTCACATGAAGAATGTAAAAATATCAACTAATGTCTGCAGAGTAAAATACTACACTAAAGCATTTGTTGGTTTCCAGCCTATTTCTCAGGCATAAAAATGTAGGTGTGGACTCTATCTTACCATCTAAAGAAAAGAACATGCACCAAAGACAATCCTCTTTTGGGATTAAAACACATTATGTATACTAAATATTATATAATCTCTGGATCTTCCTCTTCATGAGATTCGGTGACATTGACTATAAAACATACCATAACACTATATCAAAACTAATCCTCTCATGGAAAATAAAGTATTTTGGGGAGAGCATCTCCATCCCACAAAACAAAATACATTATAAATATTAAAATATGCTGATATTAAACATATACTAACTCTATAATTAGGCAAGATAGCAAAACAAACTAAGAATAATAAACCTATATTAAAATGTACACTTCAATCAATATCTGAAACCAATGAATTTAAAATACACATGTCTTAGCCAATCGACTATAAATAACATGCAGAAAAGTATAATAAATTTAAAGCTAATCAAGGAACATTCGATAGCAATGTATAGCATAACAGGTTAAACTAAAATAAAGTAGATGTACTATGAAAGAATAACTGTTAATAAATTAATTAACTAATGCAATATAAATTCTATTGAAACTTTAAATAAGAAATATATTTTTATAGCATTTGTTTTAAATAGTTAATTCTGATAAATTTAAAGTACTGTTTTACTCATAAAAACAACAATTTAAAAACATTTTTTTAAATATCTAGCATGCAAGGTTCATATCTCCAATTGCATGTAATAAATCAGATATATTTCACAGGTATAAATTTTATATCAAATATAAACTTAACCCAAAGTAATGATAGCGAAGACCTACACTTGTCATTACAAGACCCTTAAAATATTATGTAATAAATATAATCTTTAACACACATTAATATTATAAACAAAATAAAATTTACCAATGAGTTTTTTCCTTTTTTTTAAAAAAAAAAAAACATTAAATAAACAAATAAATATTATCTCATTAGCAGAACTATTTCTCTGCTGAGCTGTTTATTCAGGTAAAGAGTTTCCATCCAGTCGCACTCTATAAAGCATAAAGCACTGAAAGTAATAAACACATTTTTTTTCCTAATGAAAAAAAATTTTTTTTGGCAATTTTAATAATAAAAATGTAAAAAAATGTAGGAGAAATGAAGTTTAATTCCCAATTTGATTCTAATAATAAAGATTTGGATTCAGAAAAGAACATCGACAAAACATACACATTATTTGAAGACTATACATATAGTTAGTTAGCTAGAACATTGAAGAAGATGCACACATTTTCCTTTAGATTAGTATTATAATCACTGTAGTTGAATTAGAGAATGAATGAAGCTACAAGAATTCCATTATGCACACAATATAAAATACAATTTAATTTTATTCTCAGGTCAATAAAGATATTATTAAGTTGTCTTTTATAATTTTAGCACACATTTATTTCAAATAAGTCATTTTTAGAACACATGTATATAATTTATTATTCTTTTTTTAAAATCTTTCTCCCTAGACGATTATCAGTGAACCAAACATATTCCAATGTATGAAGTATATTCTTTATTTACAAAAGCAGACGATCTTTTTTTTTAAATGCAGGAAAATGTTTCAAGTTTTTTTCTCTCTAAAATTTTCTTTATTTATTTTTCTTTTATACCAGGAACATATTAACAAACAAGAATAAGTCATTAAATACTTAGTTTTAACTTGAAAAATATTTGTTTTTCTTACTTCAGATAAAACAACAATTTTATTTATACTTTTGGTTAATTCCTCCATTTTAGTTTTGTTTAAAGAAAAAAAATCCAACTTTCTAGATGCGATAACTAATAGTGTAGAAAGTTTTAAAATGGTAGAGATAACATAAATAACAGAATGTCTTACCAAAATTTTTAGCCGAGCATTGTAGATGGAATTTCAATTAAACTACTAATTTGTTTTTACAAAAACAAGAAAATAATAAAGTTATAAAATCTAGTACTGTTAAGATGAGCAAGGGAAGCAGACAAGAAAAAAAATGAACTGAGTATTTATTGATCATTCCCTTGACCTCAGCGACATCTACCAAAATATCATTTGATTACAACATAAACAAAAAAATTTGTATAACTTATTAGAATCATGTAGTTTCCATATTAATTAAAATGTATTGCAAAACAAATTATTAAATGAAAATAATAAATACATTCAAATCAACCATAATTATTTGTGACTATAATTACACATAAAATTATTTTCTTCCAAATAAATTCATCAGAAGTTTTTTTCTTTCTTTTTTTTAAAACAAAACTATCATAACAACTACTTAATTGACATTTATGGTTTTTTTTTCTTTATATAACCATTTTAGAACTAAATACTATTTATTACATTTCTTTAAAAAATTATATTAACTTGCTATTATACCAGTATCTTATTTATATTAGTCTGTCATTTTAAAAACATGATATTGCATTGGAAACATATTGCTTACTCACCCAAACCAGATCTAGATAAAGTGGATAGCACACTTTATTAACCAAATATTATTACTTTTATATTTTTTTTAAGAATAACATTAATTTCCTGCATAAATAATGTTAAATGAAACCAAGTGCCAAAAAGCATTGAGTTACAATATATATAACCAAAAATGATAGGAACATGACTTCTAGTCACTAGTTCTGCAATTTTTTTTGTTTATGCTAATAGTTCATTTTTACATGACCGGCTTTCCCACAACAATAACACATTTCTGTTATTTGCTTACATATATTGAAAACTCAAACATCTTCTGTTTTTCTTTGGTAAACAAAATCCCTTCCAAAGACAGGGCAATAAATTCTGAAACCTTATTTAGCAGAGTTTCCTGATATATACTCTTATCTATTGTCAATTTGTAGGATAAATCGGATCATTTAGTAGCACTTTTCTGACATTATCATCGGATATACAATGTAAACAGTTCCAGTAGGGAATATCATTTATAGTCCGTTTACATAAGGCTAAATCATAATCATCATATTTCTCCAATTGCAACTGTTTTCTACTTCATAATATAAGCAACGTTACCCATTTTGAATGTTTATGGGAAAAATAAGCCTTTAAATTTTGTATAAAATCTCTATATAGAATGTCATCCAGACGCTTCTGGTCCTGAAACATTAAGCTATCTGTGTTACTTCCTGTCTCACAAAAAAGAGAAGTATGGATACGTTAAGGTCATCATTCTCTATCTTGTTGATCACCACATAAAACTCAGCATGCAACCCATAGCTTTTCCAAGAGAGTGTATTATTTAAGTTCGGTATTATACCATTTACTGCCGCCATTTTCAAATTTTCCTTTCTATCCAAAATGTCAACTGTGCCACTCTGCTATGTCTGAGAGTTATACACATATAAGCGGTCAGCCTGCAAATAAAATTAACACAAATATAACTTTGTTAGTTATTTTATTATTAAAAACTTAATAACAATAGTGAAGAATATATATTAAAACATAAACTAGTTTATAATCCGAATAACAGTAATGTGAAGGAGTATCCATTGAATACACCCATTACTCGACAGAGTGTGTACATTTCTTTCTGAGGAAATAAAATGATACTAACGTATTTATGCCTTGCTGTGGTCAGCACAATTTAGCAATTAACTGTTTTCATTTCTATAATTCATTGACATACATTTTCACTGAAAGAAACTTCTACTTTCTTTTTCTACTAAGCTTTTTTACGTTTATACATGCAAATGAAAGTCTATTGGAATTTCTCTCTAACCTTTTTATTCAGCATAAACTCCCCGCAATTGGAGAGAATAATCGCTAATAAACAGGCTATTAGATATCGAATCAGACCTTCCAAGTATCTTTACCTTAAACTCTAATTTCTAATTCTAACCCTTACCTGTTTATAGTCAAGATTTTTATCATTGCTAAAAACATTAAATAAGAGATGGGAGAGGATTAGCTCCATAAACGTTTGACAAAGGTATCAGACAGAAATCTTGTTTAATGGTTTGTTAGAATCAAATTTTTAATTAAAATAATTGAAAATTTTTAGCCATTGTTTCTTATGTAACACAAAATACTGAACGATGCAAATTTTATTACTGGGTTTGAATGTCAAGGACCAAATTAATTTTGCGATAGTTCCTTGCTTAAATTGTTATCACATCTGCTGCCATAACATCAATACAAAATGTGTATAGCAAATGCAGGTCTATGGATGACCATTCATAATTTATTTTTCTATATATGGTATTATATGACTTCATTAATTCATACCTTTCTTTTCTATATACACATTCATATATCTTCATCCCTACATATCGTTCCTCTATACATTTTTTCTAAACTCTCTGAAGAATTTTAACTTGAATGTAGCATGTTCATTTTTATTAATTATCTTTCTAACGGCCTCAATATTCTACAATAGGAAATGTAGTTTATGTTCTCAATATCATAAAGCTTTATTATGCTCTAACAGACCAACATTGGAAAATAGTCTCTAAAATATGTGGTTTTCCTCCAAAGGATTAATCAGATTGCAAAGTAGTTTAAATCTCTATTTAAAATTTTCAGCTGAAATAATTGCAAAAAATATCCAAATCCTACAAGTAAACAGAATATTAGGTGTGAGGTAATATATCATAATAGTAAGGAAAGTATATTATTGTTTAAAGCTCGAACGGGATCTTTAGCAACAAGAGAATAGATACGTAAATGGAAAAATATGGGTCATTTAGTCTATAAATTGTGTGAGGAAGGAATAGAAAATATTAGACTTCTGATAATTGAATGTAAATGTTTGAAAACAGAAATAATACATACAATGAAGTTATGGAAGAATAGATATGAAAAAAGTGATTATACAGAAAGTGGACTATTGGTTTTTATGCCGGATTTGGAAAAAGATAAGGGGATTTAAATATAAAGGCCATAGAGTTGACAAAGATTATGTTGTTCAATTGATTTCGTTTACAGATAAAGAGAGCGGCTTAGTCGTAAATAAAAAAAATCATATATTCTTATTATTTTGTTCACTCTTTGGAAATGGATTATAATTTTGATATAATTCTCTTTTAAAAGTTTGTCAGCATTTGTAAATACATGTTTCATTGTGATGACGTTCGTCAAAATGTCTTTTGTTTTAATTGCAGATGGTCATAAACTTTATATTACTTTCTTTCAAATATTTTAATTAATAACAATGAACATTTAACAGCTCCTGATTTTAGTTGCGATCTTGTAATTTGAACACTCCCAACACATCGGAGCTCACAAAAAGTTCAGAGTGCCGAAATCGATCCTAGGACATCGATTCCGAAATAGGACGCTATTCCTACCTTGGCAAATTGCATAGGACAGTATTTGAATTAACAATTTTAATAACTATTTGAGCAAAACTTTTTTTAAAAAATATCGCAATCAATTTAATAATAAAAAAGAATATACGAATTTTTAATTAAACTACATTGAACTACTTATTTATGAAAGAGCAATGATGGAAATAACTTGAAAACAACGATATATATTAGTTATATATTACTGATGTCCAACATAGTGTAACAGTCAAAACACGTGTATCTCGTTGACATATTGCAGAATTCGACCACCACACAGAACAGCAGCACCATCGAGTAGCGAAGCCACCGTTAATACTGAGTTCGAACATAGTTTATCGGTTCCACAATCCAATCTACGGAATAACGCCTCTGATGCGACATAAGTAAACACCTCTTTAGGCACGGTGGTCAGAGAGATGCACGAGATTCATGGGTTTTGTTTCCGAGTTGGCCAACAATCAAACGAATATTAATTAATATATATAATCGAGGAAATGTCTATAATGGGCCTCGAATAAATGAAAACTTAACTACAGACGTATATTTAGAATTATTTATTTACGTATTTAATAAAAGAAAACATTATTAATGTGATTAATCATATTTTAAATTCAAAGTCTCAACTGCTAATTGATAATATTATATATACAAAAATACATTTATTTATATGGAGCATTTATTTATATGAAGGCGTAATCTAGCTACCTAGGGTTCTCGAGTGAGTATTTCTAACGCGTGCTGTAAGGAATTTATACTTTGCACTGCAAGAGTCATCAGTAACGGCGGACATACATTTATTTAATAAAATATTTATTTTACGACAAAGGGCAAACATTTATTTGAGAGTATATGACGAAGATAATGGAGCGGAGTGATAGAGAGAATAATAAACTAAATAAAAGAACACGTGGTACGCTTTAGAAGGGCGATTAAAATGCAGCGCTGAAACTGCAATGTGAATAAGTTATAAGGGTTTCGGGTTGGTTCTGCCGCGACCCGAAGAGGTAAGGTGTCACATGAGCATAACCAGGGACAAGGGTCCGTGTCGCAATTTGCAGCTGGTGCGTGACGGTCGTCAAGCCCTACGGGAACATTATCATGTCCGCTTGTGTAGGACGACTGGGGTTAATTCAACCCTAGAGAATCCGGAGTATTCACGGCGTGGAATGAGCCATCGGGGCTTCAAAACGTAACACCTGTATAATATCTAAAAGATTGCGGTAATATTTAACTAGATTTCAAACTCAGCCCAACATTATCACCGTTGACTAAAGAAAATTGGTGACTCTCAAAGAAATGAAATTTACATAATTATTCATTAACATTTAATAATAAAAAAAATATCTAAAAGGGAATTATTACAGCGAGTATGCCAGCTATTACAAGGAGTAGACCCTGCATTACAATAACTGATTCTTTGAATGCGTGTCGATTTATATGAAATTTAAGTTATTTATAAAGCAAATATTAATGACAATTCGACACGCATTCACTGTTCAAGCGATTATGGATCTAGCATTAAAACTAAAACAATTGTGAGAAGGTAATATTTCAATGATAATTATAAATAAATGTAGATTTGAGAAATACACACCTAAGAAGGATAGAAGGGGGGGTTAGCTAGATTATGCGAGAAATTTACAAATTACATTAATTCTCAAATTTTAGTTTCACAAGATTACAATTTTAATATTTAGAAGTTATACAAATAATAGGAGATGAGCTATAGCTTATTATTACTAGAGTACTCTATAATTTGGAATACACACACAGGTACCTGTTTTATAAGATGTTTTCGTCCATGGGTTTAATAGCAGATTGTTCGTAATTAGAAGTTTTCTTTCTTGTCCTGGGCATGTTGTTTTATTGATTTTTAACAGCAGGGCTTTCTTGTTTATTTCAGCAGCAGATCATTTTGGTGTTTTTAGATGGGCAAGGTGAAGCTCGATATAGTGGGCCATCTCCCGGTGGAGAATAATTTCGGTGCTTACTCGGTCATACCTTGCAGTATTAATTTATTTAAGATATTTTAGACGCTCCACTCGAGAGCAAAGCTAAAATTCAAGTGAAAGTCTCCAGCAAGTCTAAGATGGCCTCCTTTTTCTTATCTTGATCTTTTAATTTTTTCTGTTGAGATATTTTTAGGTTTTATTTATCTTGCCCTTAGGATAATCAATGCTCTGCTGGTTTTAATTAGAAAGAAATTTGCTGTGCTATTGTTTGTTTTTCTTTACATTCGTTAATTACATTCTTTTGGAATCTTGCTATAATTAATTTATTATCTATCACTGACCGATGCTTTTAAATTTTCAAAGACAAAAGGGAATAAAATTATTTTAACTTTAATTAATTATTGCATCAGATTTTGTTAGAATTATTATTTAACGAAATTCAAACTAAATTAGCAACAAATACGAACTTTATAAAATTCAAAATAACTGATTAATATTACACAAAATTTATTTAACTACAAGAAATCTAAATTATATTATTTTATCCGTATTTATTGCCTTTAATTTGAGATCGAAATGTGTGCGTGTTTATGTTGAATTCTACATATATTTATACATTTTTAATATTGTTACACACACAATTCGATACCAAAAAGTTTAAATTTGGGTGGGATAGACCGGTCAGTGAGAGACGACAGAAAAAGGTGAAACTTGAGACTCGAATACGAATCTCACTGTTTCAATAGTGATGAGTGCCAAAGTATCAGAGAAAATTCATAAGTCTAAACAATATAGGATATTGAGTAGGTGAAAGAGAATGAAAAGAAATAAATCTACCGATTTAGATATTACAAAAAAGTTCAAAAACAGATTATTGGTTCAAATATTGATAGGTGTGAAATTATAGGACCAAGTTAAAAATAATTACAAAGATATATTGAGAAACTGACAGCGAAATATATAAAGCACAGTAACTATTCCACATACTTTAGACAACATTTGATAAAGAAAATCGACAATTAGGTGTAGAATGTTAGATCAGACGCCATCTGTTGCTTTTTTCAACAAGCAAAATCGAACTCTAAGTCATTTAAAAAGTATCCAGCAACATAATTGAATAGGAAAAAAGAATTTATATTTTATAGCAGAGAAATATTTTAATAAATATTCAACATACAAATAAAGATGTATTATTTTTTTAAAAATCATAAAGATAACTTCAATTTATATAAACTGATTTAATCAATGGTAAAAAGAAAAGGCATTTTTCATTTTCTAAATGACTATGCAGGAAAGTCAAATAATATTCGTATGAACGAGACGTTAAAATTGGCTTAACTTTTACAAGACTTATGATTTATTTGGTAATATAAAATTTTAAATGATATAAGGTAAATATATTTTTTAAAAATCTGAAAAAGAAGTTTAACTTCTATAAGCTGATTCAATCAATGGTAAAAATAGAAGCCATTGATTATATATTTCAGGTTACGCAGAAAAGCCAAATAATATCAAAGAAACGTTAAAATCGTATATTTCTTACAAGGGCTCAAGATTTATTTGATTATATTAAATTTTAAATGATCTTAGGAAAATAATCTGTTGCAAAATATTTTTTCTTTGTGTCTCAAGAAACTTTTAAGGAAACTAAAAGACGTAGTAACATTATTTTATGAGGTACGACATTTGGTGAATTTGACAATGACATTTAATATGATTAATTAATGTTTTCTTTCTGTCTAATCAAAGTTTAAATTTAAAATGTGAGGAAAATCTTACTGGATGAAGAATATTAGGGATTCAGAATTGGAATATATATATTTTGTAAAGCGATAAAAATTGATGAAGATACTGGAAAATGATCAATATAATCTGAATAAAATATAGCCCAATCATTGTTCGCCATTTTGTAATGGAATAACGATTATAATATGGTGTGAAAATATAAAAGCTTTAGTATATTTCGGAAGTGAGACATCACGCATAATAATATAAATCTAGCTTAAATGTGGAGTCTCATTCTGTAACAACACCAAAGTTGATGTGGCATTTTGTATCAATCACCATTATCGGCCAGCATTGGGTACCTATATTATAACAATAATAATGAATCGTCTACCTCTCTACATTTGTTCAGTCAGTAATTGTCATAACATAAAATAAATTGCCCTATAGATTTTTAGACAACAACATTACTGATACCATATGGAAGTAAAAGATAATGAAGAAATGCCCTTATGGTTTAAATGTTATTTATAACAGAGCAAAACATGCATCAATAAATAGTAACTCTGTTATAATGTGTGTGAAATTATCTGGCTCAATCATTGGTCATATTCGGCAATAGTAATATGTCCAATACATAATTATTTAGAATATCTACTATACTAAAGTAAACTACTAATAATGACACCAAATTTATTCAGATGGTATTTAAAATGAAAGAAAGCAAACAAGAGCTCCATCTGCTCCTTCTAAAAAATGCCTAATAGAAGGACTCAATGCTTTTCTATATGTAGGCTAATCAAACCAAAATACCTGTTTTAAAATTAGCCACACTGATCTCAGTAATCACATCTCAGAAATATGAGATTTTACAAGCACGGGTCACCATTATGCTTATGGCTGCTCTTGATTTTGACAAAGTATCATCATTATAGACAAACTTATATCTGCCTAAAACTCTTCTTGATAATATAGAGAGAGCATTTCAATCTTGGAACCCCAGTGGAGGGAAAGAAAGTAAAAAATTTGCAGTTAAAGTCAAGAAACTAGCCATAACATGCGATTTTAAACATTTCTTCAATGAAGCTTTGAGAGATTGTTTATTTCATGGAATATAATATCACAATCTAGGAAGTAATTTCTAATGAATTCTGATATCACTTTTGATTTAGTTGTCTCTTAAATGACTCCAGCAGAGCCAACAGAAAGCCAAGATAGTCCATTGAAAAAAATGAACCACATCATTAAAATTGTTAATCATAAGACTGGATCAAATAAATACCCTGCTGACAATATAACCATTATGTGAATTCACAACAATGAGTAATAATAAAATGTTATACAAGTAATGAATCAAAACATGAGCACACCATACCATATAAGTATATCAAGCATAGATATTCTAAGCATGTTGGGCACACACAATTTTTTAAATTTAACAGCATGGAATGTTCTTTGGGACTCACCAATTATCAGAGAGAATTAGTCATCCACCAGTAATGGGACAAACCAAAACTTTTCAGATTTCAATTGAAAGTACCTGACATGTTGATGAAGTACATGGAGCTTCTAAAGCCACAAAGAGATGTTGATGTCTACCAAAGAATGTGAATAACATACATTCTCCAGAACTAAATTGGTTAAGGGAAGGCAATGTTATATCCCACCTTGCTTTGAAAGAATGACCTCGTCCAGATTCTCTTATTTTCATTGGATTGAGCTAGCATGGCTATAGGAGATGAATGTATATACAAGGATCTAACATACTTCAAATGACAAAAATAAGCACTGATGCTGACTGAATACACGTCCTTTCAACATGGAAGGGGATCTGAACCAAAAAGAATCATCCATTTGGAGGTAACATCAGACAACAAATGTCAAGGTTGAATGACATGCTGGTCGTCCACTGTGTACTTATTGTAGTTAGACAAGTCCACATTACAGAAAGCTGCTAGAACCTATGTCAGACACAACGCAAGCTAACAGAGTGCAAACAGATGTGTTCGATACTAACAGCTGGAAATAATAGGTTAACTTACAAGAGCACCTGGAATCGTCATTGCGTAGCAACTAGAAACCATACCTCGCCAACGGTAGCAGGTAGAGATATAACAGTGCATATTATATATTATAAATATGCATTTTATATTTGTTTCATTAGGCTGCATGTCGAAAGGTTAATATATTTTATAATCGTATTTTACAAGCGCCAGGCTTTATCAAAAATTATGATAAATGCAACAGTGGAATTATTTTAATGATTGAAGTTTATTATTCATTTCTCATTTTATCAATATATTTTACTATTTTTTGAACTACAATAAATATTTTTTCATTTACGTTCAAATCTTCATAAATTTCCTCTTTTCCTTTCAACCTAATACTTTTATTAATTTTTATTAAACTATGTTTTCTATAATTCATTTTTAAGAAAATGATTGTATTCTGCTAATTTTTTATATAATATTGAAGGCCTCCTGTAATATTAAGTCATCAAAACTGCATATATTATTCTCCTTATCTATAATATTTATTTTATACATATTTTCTATATGTATCCTAATTTGTAACCAAGCCGATAAATGTCTATTTTCTCTATAAATATCTGTTTCCAATACAACAATCCTTTTTTTTATTAAAACGTTTATGAAAGTAATAACTCCATTTTCTTTCATTTCCATTTAAAGAAGTTAATCCTATTAATATATTAAAAATATACATTACGTTTTCTTTTACTTTCATTAAATTTAATTAAATCTAAAAAATAAAAAATAACGAAACAAACTATGGAAATGTTTTATAATTCATCAATACGTAGAAGCAGTTTTCCAAATCTACGCCGATATAAGCAGAATCTTTATGAAAAACAAATATGGGAATCGTATGGGTGCAAATAACATCTCACTTGACGCAAAGACATAGTTGTTTTACCATTGATTTTACCGATATCTGAAAAATATCGCTTTTTCAATGGCCCTCCGTAAAGAAGCTGATAATTTTAGCAGGTTTTACAAGGGATATTATCCATCCATATGTAAGCATAAATTTAAATTACTTCGTGATAAATACTGTAAATCTTAAAAGTTATTCAAACGCGGAAATCACTGAAAAGTTCTAACGCCACCTGTAAGAAATATTAAATACTTCCTACTACTAAATACAAAGAGTAAATAAACTGTTGACACTATTAATATTTCGCAAATGCAATTCTCATCTCAGACCAGGATTATGCATGTGAAAAATTTTAAAGTATAGCTCACTTAGTGTCAAACGAATGGAGAAATGAAAGTTTTAAGTACATCTAAAAACATAATACCCGTGGGGGGGAAAAGGAACTTAATACTGTTCAGCATTTGTATGGCAAATCATAATTATATATGTGTAGGCAGGCTTTTTAGTACGGTAATTGTATTTTACTTTTTTTTATTATATATATAGTCACAATTAATTTAGTGTTTCTTATTGTCAAATACATGACTACTTTTGCAAAATTAGAGTCTAGTGACTCTATCACCTGCATAGAATTTCTGCAGGTTACTTAGTGACATTTTTAGCAATGTCAAAAATCTGATAGACTAAAACAATTTTAATAATAACTAATGAATTAAATTTAAACAATAGATTTGTTCTAACAATGGATTGTGTCGTAATATTCTTTAGTTGAAATATCTCATTTCAAGTAAGTCAAATTTTTTCTATCTCTCTCATTTTTTTTATATTTTAAGGTTATTATAGCATTTAAGATTTTAAAATCGGCAAGGGTTTAATTGCCTATATATTGATATTGATCGAAACGATGTATTATTCATATGTGTGCATATTTATATATATAGGGAAAAGCGAAAAAAATCATAATGGTATTAATAGATGCTTTATATATTCACTATTAATAAATAGTTTGTAAAAAAGACATTAAACCTTCAAACTATATTAATAAAAGAATCTAATAAAAGTTAAATAAGTTAAAGCAATCATATGACCTATAATTAATATGAATTGTAAGAATATATATAAACAACGCTAAAATTAATAATTACCCGAAAATTATACATCTTTATTTAGTATAAATTTTATACATTTTTTATATTGATTATGTGTTGTAAAATTAATACATTTTGCTTCTTTTATTTTTGTATTTTGATTGAATTATCATAATTGTATTATTCATTATGATTAACTTTATATACATATGTTATTATGCAGGTTATGTAAATTAAAGGTTAAAATGGCTAACACTTACAATCGGAATGGTATAAAAAATTGTATCATTCCTTGCTCGCTCGCCCAGGCTTTTTTTTTTTTTGGATAGTTATCCCATTTCAGGCGTAAGGATTTGGTTGTTTTTTTTTTTTTTTTTTTGTAAAATTATTTTAAAAAATATTAAGAAATCCAATATACATTTATGGTAACTTGAGAATATTAATATTTTCTTATAAAGGCCATTCACAACATTTAATGAATTATTTGTTTTTTTGCATATATTATAAAGTAGAAACCGTTTCGAACATTTTAATGATTTTTTTGTATTGGCAGAACAATTTTCGTTCAAGTTGTTAGTCGATGATTTTTCGGAATCTAAAATTTCGAATGCCCAAAGACACAGGAAGACGGACTGAACTATTTTCAGAATTACGGAATAGTAACTGCGAGAAAAATGTGCTCTAATGGGCATGTTTTGAAACTTTATGTGCGAACGGACATAATGGCGGTGTGATCTCAAAACGTGTTCGAAACGAGGATTTTTTCATTATGTTTTTTATATTGTTTATTACATTGCCAATAAATATTTTTAATTACAATCATTTGGAATTTATGATTGATTGATCTTTTTATAATCACCTTTATAAAACTTCAACGAAATATTTAATTCAATAATCATCTTAAAAGAAAAACAAAAACAGGCAGCCATTGTTTAAAACATGACGACACTGAAAAAAGATTATTTCTAAAAAAAAACGTCTGGCATGCTAAGGAATGTATCTATAATTAGCTGTTACTTAATGATATTATATATTATTAATTTAAATTTTTTTATTTATATGTATAATGTGACATAGTAAATACTTAGCTTTTTCATAATAAATATGCATTTCTTTATCCACATCTACGAAATAAAAATGTGATAAATTGAGCTAATAATTTATTTAATTTGTTCTGGAGTAAATATTGTAACGGCAACCACTTTTGAGTGAATTATTTAAATGGGATGCGTAATCATTTCATTTGCATAAATTTGCATCATACCGAGTCAATTTATTATAGTTTGTAATGCGGCTATGATTATTAGGGCTTTGACCCTTGAAAGCGCTTAGCCATTTAATGGAATAGATATTAAAATAAAAAATAATAATATATATATTTTTTATTTGTATTTAGCTTTGTGTGCTTGTGCGTGTTAGCGCATTTTATATATTTTGTTTAGTTAATTTCTCTCCATGCTATAAAAGCATTCAGTAATTTGTAATAAAATAATATCAATATATCTGCATGAACGATTTTATAAAAAAAAATTGTGAGGATTTTGTATGTATTTATTTTATAAAAATGTAATTTTGTAATATTAAAAAATTGTTTGATTTTTAAAAAATATAAAAACATACATCATTTTTAGAATGACTTTTAAAATAATTAGTTCTAGATTCAAATATTAAATATAGTTACTGTTCCTGTAGAATACAATTGCCTAACATAATCTATGCAATCTGTGCTCACAAATAAAATTAGTGACAAAATATTTGCTGGCAGTTTAGTTAGTACCTGTGATGACCTGTGACTGGAAATCCCTTAAAGGCAGAGATTGTGGTGGCATGGAGATTTTCACTGCAGAGCAGTAAAAAAGGGAAAGTTAACCTGAACAATAAGGCACGACATTCTTCAATATGTAGCCAACCAATCTGCCTCCAGATTTTGAATATACTTTTCAGTCTTATGGTGGAATTAATCAGAACTAGATTATCTACCTTTTAATATGCATAGCAGGTGTATATCATAATGCCATATTTATCACGCAATAGTGTGCTTTGGTAGAATTTCCAAATTAGTTTTCTATCCAATAATATCTGTTGCATAATCTGGAATTTAGGTATAATTAGGAATATTTTCATTATGCTATTTTAATCTTTTTCCATATCTCTATCAACTATTGCTTTGTGACTTCTTTATATTTAGCACATAATTTATGGCCAGATATAATTCCAATTATGTAACCACTTACTCTCACGTTACAAATATGCATTTCTATTCAATAGTTTAAGCAACTATATTAAACTTAAAGATAGTAATAACAATAATCCACATTCACCAGAACATTCAGTTATAGACATGAAAATTAAAGTGGCCTTTATAAATTTCCCAACTCTTTCTTTAAAATTCACGGGTTTTTCATTAGTTTTTTACATTTAGACGCTCATATTACTTAACTCTCCAAAATAAAATAAAAACCTCTTACTCGATGATTTATTGTTTATATATTTATGTCCTATGTAAAATTGATTTTTTTTTTCGTTTGCTAAGTGGACGTCATACACTGCGCACTTAGCATTAAATTTTAAAACAATTTGTTGTGCAGATGAAGAAATATCTGCAGATTGGAATATATACCATTCACATCTTTTCTTCTCAGGAATAGCCTATAATATTTGACAATAGGATGTATCAACGTCATTTTTTCTGGCATTACCAAACAGTATAATGCAATATGTTTTGAAAATAATTTTGTAATTAATTTTAAAATAAAATTGGTACACATCGATGTGATATTTTACTTTATTCAATTTTTTAGATCAAGCAAAAATGTGTTGCAACCTATTTTCAAGATTTCGCCGCCATAGGAAAACCCTACAGTGGAAAGCGTTCTTGAATCAATATTTCTACAGAATTGAAAGGCAGCCATGTGGCTTTCGGATCCTCTCGATCACAAGCTGCCTCTTTTTGAAGGAAAGAAACCTGAGCCGATTTTCTTCAGATTGTTTATTTGAAGCCGTGCTAAGTGGAGGAAATATTCCAGCCAGTTTGGCTGACGCGTTGAGGGAAAGGGTGGCTGCTTATAATCGAAGAACACATCCGTCGGCTCCTATAATAGATGAGGGTCAGTTACAAGAATGTATGAAAGTCGTAGAAAAATATGAAAGCGCAAATGGCATCTTTAGTATTTATAAGGCATTGCTTAGAGATCTCAACATGGTGGAGGAACCCCTTCTACGGCAAGCTATAGACTACCTGAAAATGGAAGCGAGGTCCCAGCCACTTACTATTAACGATCAGAAAAAATAGCCGGCGCTTATATCTGCCACGTATTTCAGTTAACATTTCAACAGAGATTGCATTACTTTTACAGAACAGGAGATTGGCTACCCAAGAAGCAGCTTTGTTAGGAATATTCCGCCTATGTGAAAGGGAAGATGCATCATAAGCGGCTACAGCAATATAACAGTGAGGCAGACATTTAGAAATAAAAAATCAAGACTGTTCAAATAAACATTTTAAATAGGGTATGATAACAGACCATGCAATTACAAATAAATCCTAAACAGAAATTGGTTAGAATAGTGAAAAAAGAGAAATTTGTTAACTGATTGCGTAATAAGTGAGACTGCCATTGCTATGAGATAATGAATCTTTGGATACAATTAAAATATTATATGTGATGATAATCGACCAAAATGTCTGAAAGGCCAGAAATAGTTACAGAAGTCAAATCACTTGTAGAACGGTGAACTTCTGGCATGAAGAAAAATTAAAAAAATATATTTAAAACATGCTTTCTTTACCACATACCAATGTGTTTTATTATTACTGGACAAATCAATTGCAGTCACTCACTTTATCAATTAAAGAGTTAGAATCATTGTGACGTTGTCAAAATAGCAGGATTACATTACTCAAGCGAAAGCGCAATCCAAATATTCATGTGATATCATAGTAAATTTACATAAATCGATAAATAAACTACATACAAATTCAAATCAATTCCTTAATGATTTTCAATGGCTAAATCAAATAAACCACATTTATAATAATATGCTGATCAAATCTAAGAAATATATTATCAGAGATTTAGAACATAGCACCATACGTGTAGGTACAAAATTCTACTTGACAAATAAACTATTATAAATAATTTCAAACATACACAAACAGAAATCTGTGCAATAATAAGAAATCCATATTAGGTAAGTGAAATGAATTAGTATAGATTTAGCAGTAGTAAGCATTAGAGAATGATAAATAAAATTTAAAACAGTTTTAATGTCAATCACCGTGTTCCTATATGGATTTAAAGCATAGACATTCAGAACTACATGATCTAAACAAATGTCATTACTCGTAGCAGATCCAAGATTTAGGCAAATATTAATTGTATGGAACAGCAGAAAAATATCTGTTTATTTGAGGAAAATGGGGGGGGGGTATACTACAGATATTCAAATAACTAAAATTATTTTTTTATACAATCAGAAAAAAAACCTCATTTGCTTAATGAAAATAATTTTCAGAAAAACAGAAATCAAGTTTCGTTTTTGCATAGGTCTCAAGATAAATTATTATTTCTAACATAGACTAAACTGTTTTGAATAAATGCAACACTTTTTTGATCAACCATCTTTCCTGTTATCTTCCAAAAAGACATTGCGATGTCAAAGAAATCTGTTGATTATTATAATTCAATAGCATTTGTTTTCTTATGGTATAATATAAACATAGTTTCGACAGATTTTTTTATATAAAGGGAATCTATTCACCACAAAAAGATAAACTAAAAAAAAAAAAGAAAAAAAATTAAAACTGAAGAAATGGTGGAATATTAAAGTGACCTAAAACAAAACAGGAATTGAATGTAAAACTGAAGAAAGAGAAATGAAAAATAAAAATAATCACGAAATAAATAAATAAAAAACAATGTAAATAATAAAAAATATCCACTTATATGAAAGTGGCCAATAACTTATCTACATTTACACAACGATGATGGAGCCATTTGGCAAAGTTATACACCTCCAAAGACACACTGATTCCCATATAGAGCAAGAAGCAGAATTTTAAACTACCACTACACACTAACTCATGTTTCAGTGATTACTCTCTGTTCTTTCCATTGTTACATCATTTAATCATTCTAAACCTAATCCATTTTTCTTTTTTCTACCACTCTGCCCAAAATTTGTCAGTCAGTCTCACACAAGCACAAACAACCACAATGTCCTCTGGGAAATGCCATCAAAATAGCATTCTATGCATGCACCCCAGAATACATCTTCTCAGAAACATATATTTCACTTCACAAGATTAAAAATATGTAGGTCACTTCTGCACACCCATATCTAAATTTCATAAATGTACTATAGTTTAACATAGACTACAAAACAGCACCCCAAACAAAACTAGCATGTTTACCTACTGAATTACAAAATTGAATTAGTAGGCCAAACTCCACGTATAATATACAAACTTACACAGGCACATAGCAATGTCTATAATACCCCTTAAAACTACTTAACCATAAAAAATTGCCTCGCTGAGGAAAGTATGTGGACACGTGGATGTATCTCATGGGCTGAGAGCTATTTCCCCACCATCAAATTTTATATGGCTTTAAAGATGGTTTGGCCCACCACTTTAAACAAAAGCTCCAAACATACATTCTATTTAACCAATGCACTGACCTATTCAGACCTCAAGAATTACACCAGACAATAATGTAGAAATCGTGTTCAAACTCACCACTGTATCCAATGCGAATAATTTGCTATGATGTAGCAAATTATTGATTACAAAAGCTTCATAATATTGGAGAACTATGGACATCTTCAAAAAGGATTCAGCTGCAATATCAACTCTTCCATTTTCAGACTCATATTATTGGATCAGCTAGCCAACAAGAAAATTGAAAAGACATTAGGTATAAGTTAAAACATTGTGATTTGCTCCATCGTCTCACACATCCAATGTGCAAGGGAGCAATCATCTGCCACACTGGCTGCACTCATTTTCAAGACAGTCTTGAACTCAGATGGGACTGTAAAAATATGGATCTGTCACAGTTCAAGTGAACATTGAAGCAGCATACAATTATGTCAACATCAATGTGCTAAACTGTGAAATTCACTTCAGCTGCAGTGATAAAAATTTTCAATCATTTAACCCTACACAAATATGTTTGCCTTTCAGCTATCTATTTTACACCACTTCAAATAAAAGTTCAGAAAGCTTTTACAGGCATACAAATATAATGTACCTCAAAACATACATCATGCATTGCATATATGGATGACGTTACATTCTTTCCTCATCCAAAATGCAATTATAAATCCTATAGAAAATCTTCAAGAATATACATTTATCCACAAACTAAAGTTCATCTAACAAAACTGCAGTTAGGTCAATCTACAGCAGTAAGTCTGGAACAAGATTTTCTTGGTAGAATTTACAAACAACCTTGGATTTCCATTCTAATTCGGCACTAATGTGATGAAGAACAAAATACAAAACAAGTTGAAACCTTTAACAGAATCAGTATATGATTACAAAATCTTGAATATCCATATATTCAAGAGTGCAATTGATTAACCAGTTGGTAATCATCTGAATAAATTACTATATACCAATCATTACATTCTCAAAACCATTCACATCCAAGATCTTGTCATTATGTGACAAGATTCTGTGGCAAAAAAAAACAGTAGCTATATATTCAAGATGTATTGGCATTCATCGGTTAGAAATGGGGTTAGCAATCATATACTATCAACTTGCAAAACACCAAACCACATTTAAAATGACATCAACACAACTGAGATTTAAGAATACCCAACTACTTCGATGAACATAATTAAAATAGCTCTGACAAAAATTGCCAGCGAAGTGAATGGTAGCCAAACAACTAATATTTAGTAAGCAATACCACACAGGAATATATGCCATCAAAATAACAAGAGTGGTAAGCTAACCTGAAAACATCACTAGCAATGAACTACGTACATTTTACTAATGTAACATATACATATGCATCTTAAAATCTTTTTAGATAATTAATCCTATGCTTTACTAGCCACCATCTTTGTACATTGTAAACCAAACTGACACAGCTTAGTTATATTTAAATGTGTCTCTGTGATTTATTTTAAATCATGTTTGTACTTGTTCACTATGGTTCTGAAACCAGCTTTTGTATTAAGTCATACAGGATATATCTTTATACCATTCTATAGTGACAATTCAAATTTTTGCATCATAATTTAATTTATATATGCATGCTATACATATAAAATTATCTATGTTGTGTATTTGTGTTTGTTGAAATGTACTGCGAATTTAGATGTTACTAAATATTTCATATTCTAATCATAGTTTATTATTAGAATGTTACTACTTTAGTTCATATATATTGAAACAGTCGATCTTAGTTCAAGATCGAGCTTCACTATTATACCACTTAACCGACATTTCACGCCGCTTTATTTTGTCATATGTATATAAGTTATATGTGTGCTTCTGAGAAGCGTCTATAAAAGTTTATAAATATAAATCTCAATTAAATTTTTTTTTTAATTTTAAATATTAACTTTTACAGATGTGACTCAGATATATACATACCTTATTGGAGCTTATATATATATATATATATATATATATATAGCTCCATATAAGGTATGTATATATACCCCATATATATATATATATATATATATATATATATATATATATATATAAAAGCACAAACAAATCTTGTAAATAATTTTGTATTTGTTTCTTAATTATACTTTATTTATTTTATAAATATTTTTTTTCATATAATTTTACAAATATTCAAGATGAAAGATGCAGTCCTTAACTGTCCAAGGATAATTAAAGGGGTAGGAACTTTAGTTTTTTCATAATTTTAAAAGGAATTTTTTAAATTAAAGTTAATGAAAGAAAAAATTAAAACAAAGCCAATTGATTTTAGTTCGCTGTTAGCATTTTATCAACCCTATTTCCAATCTGGAAATTGATTTAAATTTAGTTTTGGACCGTTTTCTACTGATTGCATCTCGTATAATAATAGAGAAAAGATTTCTGTAAATTAAGGATTAATTAGAGTTAAGAAGTTTAATTAAAACAGACATTCT
>JAQFVV010001260.1:0-87959 GCA_028023455.1 Epiperipatus broadwayi
GGACCAGATCCATTGCTTCAGTAAGTTGACACAATTTGCATCATTGTAGTGTTTTTTTTTATATTTCCCTTGCAGAATGCATCTAGTCTGCTCCATGGCCTTGCAGTTGAAAATTATGTGCTGTAAAGTCTCCTCAGCCATATAAGGCCACAGAATGGATCAATTGACCTGTACATTCTTCTGTGATATAAAAAATAATTAGTTGGTAAAGCATTCAAATTCATTTTGATTATAAAATCTAGGAACTTAGGTTCTAGTTGCCATCTTTTGTATTGGTTGATCAGATATTTATTTCCTATTTTTAGTATTGATGGGATCTCCTCACTGTAATTATTTTGATGTATAAACTTATATATTTTCTAATATTTATACTTTTGCTCAAATTGATATGTTTGAAATGTTTGTAAGCTATGCAATTATTATTATTATTATTATTATTATTATTATTATTATTATTATTATTATTATTATTATTATTATTATTATTATTATTATTATTATTATTATTATTATTATTATTATTATTATTATTATTATTATTATATTTATGATCACTCCTCAGACCACTGTTTAACAGCTATTGGCTGTGAAAACTAAGGTGCATGTGAAAGAATAGCAACCTTTCAAGTCATTACTAATTTAATAACAACATGCGATTTAAAACAAATATTATTATTATTATTATCATCATCATCATCATCATCATCATTATTATTATTATTATTATTATTATTATTATTATTATTATTATTATTATTATTATTATTATTTTTAAATCAGTGTGTGCTTAGCTGATTTGTAATAATCAAAAGTCAGCTAAGCACATACTCTTTAAAAAATAAAAAAATGGACTTTATGAAAGCTTTTATTTATAGTGTCTTAATATATTTATGATTGCATTAAGCTTTAAATTGATAGATTAATGGATAAAACTGATGCCTGCAAAAAAGTATGCACTGAACTGGTTACAATAAATTAGAAGTCAAAAGGAAGTCTTTGTAATCTCCTGTGATGAAATATTAAACATCACATTTTCAAATCTTCATTTAAATTATGTCAAAAACTAAAAATGTGAAACAAAAAATTATTTACATTGTTTCAATTAAAAAAAAAAATAGCTACACAAAAAAATGTTACATCAGGGCAATAATTTTTTGATGGATGATGTAATAAAATGACAGGCTGAGAATTATAGAGCCCCCTAAAAAGCATGTTTGTTATGTGCAGCTAGTCCAATTTTGAGACAATCAGATGAAAAATGTAGAAAAAAGGGAAAATAAGCAATGATTCAAGAAGGTTGCATTGTATCACATCAGCATAATATATTATCTGGTATAGCTATATTTTGATTTCAGTAAATAAAAAGAAGACAATCATTAACAGCACTTCATAAAGAAACAGTGAAGAAGAAGGAAGGATTTTCCATCACTGTGCCTTCTAGCAAATTGTTAATAAGGTGCCCATTTTATAGTTAGTTAAGTTGTCTACAAACCAGTATAGACAAAATTTTTGAGATTCTTGGGGAAAAAAAATATTTGGACTTTAATTCAAACTTTCATCATAGTAATAGAGCTACTTCTTCAATAGTCTCATTGGATAAAACAACTTACCTATATTAGCAAAGAAGAAAATTACTATAAAGCTTTAAAAAAACTAGAAATGAATGTATTATTAGAATAGAAACATTTGCAAACAACCTGCAGTGATCATTAAGAACCACTTGCTTAGAGACCTTATTAACTAGCCACTAAATCTACATTGAAGCAACAAAGTTTAAACAAATATATAGGTTTGGAAAAAAATCATAATTTTTGTGTTTATTTGTAGTTATTTTTTATAATACTGGAGGAATAGCATTATGTTTAAATGTATGTTGAGTAGCATGTTTCTTGTAATGACTTTACTTGATTTAGCGAAATGCCGTAAGTATCTTTGAAATATATTTATATGTGTGTATGTTTATGTAGTAAATAATATAAATATACATTTAATTCTTATTCTTAAAAAAAAACGTACTTGGTTTTTAATTTTTTTTGTTTTTAATGTATTCTTTATTTATCCTAGGCTTTAAAATTATTAAAATTATTTCAACAAACGATGTTTATTGCAACATCTGTTTCTTTGGTCTTTTAATGTATTTTAACCTGCCTGCCATCTTACCTGTCTAAATTTAGTTTGTGATTTCGAGATTTTTGTCATTTTGTTATTGTTCAATGAATTCTTTTTTTAATTTTAAATAGAAAGCAAAAATGTTTTCTTTTTTAAAATAGAAATCATAAATTGACTGATTATATTTACTAAAAAATTTTTTTTTTGTTTACTTATTTTTAAACTTCAATCTATTTTAAAAGAAATACATATAAAATAAAAATAAAAAACATATGTAATGTTTATATAAAATAAAATCAAGGTATCTTAGATAGCTCTCTAGGCAAACGACGTTTTGCGCAACGATGAAGTGATATACTCTAGAACTAAAAATTCTTTGATAGAAATTCATTTCCTGACACTCCAATATCGTATGATCTCTCAAATAATGAATCATTTGTTGTTGTTTTTTTTAAATTAATATTTCATTGCGTGGCACAAATGTCAATAGTGAAATTCCCCAAATACTGAAAAATAATTAAAGGAAAAAACGGATACTATCCTAGTTAAATGTCAAGGTTCTTATAATTTTTCTTTTTACTTTATTTCCAAATAAAAATACCTAGATATTCATTTCCAGGCAAAAACATGGATAACTTTATAAGTTAACTATGCACAGAGATCTGGAAAAAAATTCGTATCTTCTTTGCTAAGAAAACTATCAAAAATTATTTTTGACTGGATTTAGATTTTTAATAATAAATTGTGGGTAGAGAAAATTAATGCACATATCACTGCGGTTTTGTGAATATTCATATCTGTATAATTACAATTTGCACTACCTGATTTGGTGCAGAGGTACAGTAGCATATCTGCATGCACAAACACCATGGATCTTGACCCATCTCTACCACTTCCTGTGTATTTTAACTTCTTATGAATATTCAAACAATAAACCATTGAATTATTATTATTATTTATAGTAATTTTGATTTGACATATATTTTATCCCTGAAAATCTTCTCTTACACACACATATATATTTTTATTATGAATATGGTAAAAAGTAATAAAGGGCTCACTGTAAGGTAGAATGACTGTCCATATTTTTTTCACACTAGAAGAGCTAGTCAAATAGAAGAATATTTGTTTTCCTACATTTTTCCATTGACTAAAAACAGCCCACTTATTCTATTAAGTGGTGTCAACTAGGGTTTAGTTACGAAAATAACCTTTTTATGTTTTAACTAAATTTGGATTCTAAGTTATGATTATAATTACTAGATATAGTAACTACAATATTACAAAATATTTTGTATATATAATACAGTGTAAATAAATATATAATCATGTGTAAATAAACAAATAAAGTAAAAATCTAATCAATGTTTGTAATTATATATTGGAATATTTCCATCATTTAATATTAAATATTGAAGATTTAGAAAAAAAATTAAAACTTTCTTTAAATTCTCCAGTTACAGTCAACTGTTCAACTATTAGTAATAACATATAGGTTAATATACACATAATGTTTTGAGTAATAATATTATTCTGTCTTTTTTAGGTGTTGCTAACTTAACTAGTGACAATAATAAGATGGAAAACAAATCTTGGCCTTTAGACTACTTAATATTTAATTTTAAGGTAAAGCTCTGGCCAACAGTTATTCTGTCAAAACAACAGTCAATAGAAATTTCATGTACTTGTCTAAAAAGTTCATTTTGATTTTTCCACCAAAATTAATTAGTACTTCTCAGACATAACACATAGTTACATTAGATTGACTTATTAAGTTATTTGTAATTATTATATGAGCACTCCTTTGAATTTTCTTCTTTGTACCTTTTTTTAATCATGCCTTTTTGTATTTTTCTATTGAAATATATGTACAATGATACCCAATTTTGGTCTGCTGCTTTAAACACATCTGTTTTCTCTTTTATAATCATCAACTTGTGCTCTTTCAATCAGTTTATAATGGTCTCACTAATACATATTTTTCCACATGCACATAATATATCATATGTTCACTTTTTATTTTCAAGAATTTAACATTTAGGTTTTGAAAATGTTAGAATTCCTTACAGTGGGATATGGCTCTGGAAAACTGTTCAGTTGTTGTATTGATTGCAGGGTTTTCATAGATATTTTGCTATTTATACTATGTATGAATAGACTACAGTACCAGTAATTATTTTTTTTTGTTTTTTTCTGTTGTCTTGTTAGGTTTTCTTAGTGACAGCTTATGGATAACCATTCTTTATGGGAGTTTGTTCTATGTAGATCTTTTCTAATTTCAACGAATTTTTTTCTAACCAAATGTGTTTTTCTCTTCTTCATAGCAATAGTATAATTCCATGTTTTTATGTTCTGGTGTGATTAGATGTATATGCCTAGTATTTTTCTGTATGTTTGGGTTTTTTGGAAACTGTAGTTTTGATTTTGCCATGAGGAATACTTTATATATACAACCAATTATACCAATAAAACAAAACAAGGAATTATATCATCACTATGGAAGAGAACAAAAAAACATTTGTTCTGAATCCAGTAATTTGAAAAAAAGAAAGCATCTATATAGAACAAACTTTCTTAAAAAATGGTTATCCATCACCTTAAATAGAAAACAAAAATAGACATCCAAAAACAATTATTGATGCTGAGTATATCCATACATATCAGGAATGTAATATAAAGTAAATAAAATCTGCAATTATTATAACATTGGAACAGCTTTCCAGAGCCATAATACACTACAAGGAATTATAATATGTACAAAGCCTAAACTCAAAATGCTGAGAAACAAAAATTACATCTATGAAATACCATGTAAATGTAAAAGGATATACTTAAATATATTTTAATGAGATCAGTTGCTCCATTGAAAAATAACTGAAAGAGAACAAACTGGTGATTAGAAAAAAAGAAAACAGATGTGTCTAAAGAAGCATACCAAATATGTACTAATGAACACAATTTCCATTAAAAAAAACAAAAATATTGGATAGGAAAAATAAGGTCCAAAGAAGATAATTCAAATAAGCTACTCATATGACAATGGTGAATAACCCTATAAGACACACATAAGTCAACCTAGTATGAATATATGTAATGTATGAAAACCACTAATCAACTTTTTTTAAAGAAATAGTTGGGGAGAAACCAGGAGCAACTTTATAGATAAGTAAGTGAAATTTCCATTGACTATTGCCTTTGGCATGATGGCTCAGTTGGTTAGAGTGTTACCTTAAAAAATCAGTATTCAAGAATCAAAAAATACAGACTTGATTCCAGTAATACTACTTCCATTGGTCAGGTCAAAAATACCTAAAGAAAACAATAACACTACTTAAAAGATTGTATATATACTAAATTTTGTTCTACTAGTAATAGTTGAATGTAATTGGAAATTTTACAAAAAGATAGTCCAACATATAAGTACAACTAAAATGCCATTATTACAAATGTTCAAAAAACAGTAATCAATTTTATATATAAATATAAAATCATATGATAATCACTAAAGTTTAATTATTAGCTGAACATGACAGATAGATTGCAGTTCAACTATTAATTAAATAGATTTGATGTTATCACATGACTTTATATTTATTCAGAATAAACGTTTTGCTTATCTTTATATATATATATATATATATATATAAGATGATTCTAAATATTGGTATTTTAGATAAATAATACAGTATAATTAAACTAAATGATTATAGAATTATAATATGCTAATGCATTTTATTATATATTCATTCAGTGACTTTACAGAACATGCAGGACTTTCATTTATGATATATCCAAAGAAAAGATGATTTTCACTTTTAATGACAACAAAATCAAAAGTAAGTTAGTTTCCTACAATACAACAAGTAACATACTTATGATAATGTACTACAACAAAATATATTGATATTTAGTTTTTAAATGTGTATATTGGCTAATCAATATTTATTCAATCACTTTTATTGATTAAAATTCATATAAACTTTTCTGTTGCCTGTAGCAATTTTCAGAAGAAAAAAATATTTCATCCACTATGCAACTAATAATCAACTTTAGAAAATCAATGATTAGTAACCAAAAGTTTTATCAATTTTAAATCAATAATCTTGTAATTTGTTTGTGAATTATTCAAAAACAATACTTTATTGTAAACATAGATTGACAAAAGAAAAAAATAAGATTTAATTATTTACATACATTATTAAAACTGTTACACACAACTATACATAACATTTCTTTACTTATATTTTATTCAATTTTATCACGTTTATATATATATATAAATACACGATTTACAAATATATATATATAATTTTTACAAAAACAAAATCAGACTTATTGTTTAGAAATTATAAAAAGAAAGTTAATAATTGATCATAAAGTGAACAAAAATTATTTTGAAATGTCATCATCATCATCATTTTCAAGCATTATGCAAGAAGAAGATCTTTCTAAGTCCAATCTCTAGCCTCTACTCCACATCACCCTAGCTCATTTTCCTTATTTCATATATACACATGGTCTCAATCTTTTAAAATCCACTTTAAGATTTTAACTGTCCATCTAATGTCATCTTTTCTAACTATATGCCCATCCAAATTCCATCTCCGTATCTTAATTCTTTCAATGATATCAGTAACACGTTTGTTATCTTACCCATTTTTCACTTTTGACCATTGTCCTGAAATCACTGTGTTGTTCTTCTGTTAAGTATCCAAGTCTTAAATCCACAAGTAAAAATTGGTAACACTTTTATTAAAAATCTTACATTTCATATGACATTTTTTTAAATATTAAATTGTTTCTACCAAAAGCACTCCAACCAAATTGAATTCTTTGATTAATTTCAACCATTATTTTTCCATCTGTACTAATAATCTGACCACAATATTTGTGGTTTTTAATTTCCTCTAACTCATCATTATCAATCTCTTGAAAAAATCCATTGGACACTTTATTTAGTCTTTTTAACAATTACTTTAATCCTACTTTCTTACTTTCATCTGATAACTCTTGCAATATTTCCTGAAGCTCTAAAGCATTATTTGAAAAAAAAAAAACATTACATCATCTACAAAATCTAGATAACTTAAATAATCTCCATCTTCAATATCTAGATGACTTAAATAATCTGCATTTACTTTTATTTTCTTAGTTTCCTATTTTAATCCTGAAAATTCTTCTTGCAAAATTTATGTTAAAAATTTTGGAGATATTGAGTCATCCTGCCATACATCCTTCTCAATGTTAATCTTTTTTAATATTATTATATAATTGTTCCTGTTGCATTTTTATAAATATTCTTCAGAATATGATAATTATCCTGGGTCTATATCTTGATGAACCAATGGTTTAATCCCTGAAAAAATGCTTATAGAATCAAAAGCCTTTTCATAATCTACAAATCCAAAGCATAATGACAACTCATATTTTTTGGTTCATTCTATAACTTCTCTCAATACTAACATACGATTCACTGTACTAGAATCAATCTTAAATACAGCTTTTTTTTTTAGTTGGTTAAAATCACAAGTTTGCTATAGACATATAATTATTGTGGTAAAAAATTTGTACAGAACTGATAAAAGACTGATAGATTTGTAATTTGTCATATTTTTATCACCTTTTTAAGTATTAATATTAATACTACATTCTTACAATCATCTGATATATCTTTATCATTTGGATATCTGGTATATAATTTTGCCAGTTTTTTTTCATTTTTTCTGCTACTTTTAAGATTTTTTTATAATTCCATCATTACCTGAAGCTTTCCTTTTTCATAAATTTAATTGCATATCTTAATTCTCATTTAAAATCATGGGCAATTTCAAAGATATAGTAGTTATAAAAGATACTTTTTTGTTCTTTATTGTGATATAAATCTTAATAAAATTCCTCTGCACATTTCATGATTTCATCTCTCTTTTTAGTAATAATTTCATATTTTTATTGCAGAAATGTTTTCTATCAATATTAAGATGTTGTTTTACATTGTTGAGACTTTTATTCTCTTTTACAGAATTCCTTGCTAGTTCACAATTATACCTTCTTATATCACTATCAACTCTTTTTCATACAATTTTAAAAAATTTGAGATATGCAATCCTTCTTAAAACTTTTTCATATTCATTCTTTTTTTAATAAAATGTCTTGTCTCAGTAGAAATCTTACTCATCAGTTGCTGCTTTTTTGTACCAGTTATTCTTTTGAGTTTTTAAAAATGTATTAATTATCTTCTTATTGATTTCCTTTAAATCTGAATCATGTTCAAAATATGTTAATATTTGAAAACGATTTACACTTTCTAATTTAAATTCATTGGAATGATTTTGAAGATTAGAAATATCAACTGCAAATATTGTTTTTCTTTAAAATGTTTATCTCTCTAGTTTTGTATTAATCAATGATCATTTTCTGTATTGAAGTTATTAAGAACATTACAGTCTTGGAATACACATTTTCTGTTAGTAAAAATATAATCCAATTTTGCTGTACTTTTATTTGTATGTTTCCATGTCCATTTATGTTTAACATTTTTCTAGTCAAGAGTTTATACGATAAAGTTTTTCTTATTCTCCAAACTCCATAGCTCTATGACTACTCTCATTTCTATCACCATAACCAAATTTACCTACAGCACTTTATTTTTCAATTGTTTACCAATTCTAGAATTAAATTCTTCCATAACAATTTTAAAATATTGTTTTGTCTGATCAAATGCCTTTTGTATATATAAAAATCATCTACATCATAACCATAATGAAAACTTCTTGAAGCATATACTTGAATCATCTAAATTTGGTATCTTCTATTAAGTTGAATAACTAATCTTGCCACTATTTGATATACTATAAATTTCTACAATGTTATTTTTCACATTTTATTTATAATAAATCTTACTGCACTTGTACTTCTGTTGTTGCTTTTGTAGTACAGTATATCTCCATTTTGTATATCAATTGGCTATTCATTCTTTATTCTAATTTTACAAAGTTCAATAATGCTCTGTTTAATATGAGACAGTCTTTCAATGCTTACAATTTACCTTCACTTGAAAGAGGTCTGCAATTTTAAGTACCTAAATAAAATGTCATCATCAAATGGCAGTCAGGATGCACATTCAGCATATTCTTAGCACCATCAGAGCCACAATTTATTTTTGTCTGTCATGATTGTAAATATCTATTGGAAAAAAGCTAATAAACTCACTATGCTGTCTATTACATGTTGGTGAACAGCCCATCCATATTTGTATATTATATGAATAATCATATAGTAACAATCAGCTGCAATGATAAGAAGGTATGGAGTGGACATTAGGAATTTGCTTTGCTCAATTGCTTTAAAGCATCCAAGGAGAATCAAATGACCTTCTTTCAGTTAACAGCAAATATTTTTCTACACACTATTTTAAAACATTATGTTCAGATAATTGTTTAACTTAATGTTAAAATGTGTGCTGTGATTAGCTTCTTTTTTTTTCATGCTTTATTTTAATTCAATGAAACTATCATACTGAGGTTATGTAGGAACTAATATAGTGTTCAGCAATGGAAAATTTATAATTTTCTTTTTCTTTTAAATTGTAAACAACTTATGTGCATGAATTTTTCTTTTAAATTTATAGTGACTGAAAGGTTTTTATATAGTATATTTACTGATAGGATAGCATATTTTAAATAATATGCTAAGTAAAATATTTACTCATTAACACTTGTATCAATTTAAGGTTTAATGTTATCAATATAACCTTTAATTTTATCAATTTAAGCTTTAATTTTTTAAATGTATTATTCAATATTTTTAATTTAAAGTAACAAACTATTTTTCCCTATAGAAACGTGTTATAATTGTCTATTTTTTATGTAAAACTTTAAAGTTTACTGCAGAAGGCGATTTGGAGAAACAACTGACATTGCTAACTGGGGTAAAATATATTTAACAAAATATGTTTACTGAAATATTTCCAACATGAATATTAAATTATTTTCTTGAAAATCTGAAAAAAAAATTTGACATGTATAACACACACAATCTAAGAGTAATGATTTGACAGAAAATAGTATATAAACCTGGAATAATTTTCCTAGCAAAGAACTAAAGAATTAATCACTGTCATCATATCTCAAACTACAGAAGAAAAAACAATAAGAAGATATAAGATGATTTATTCTATCATTCTATGATAGCTTCCAATATGATAAAGTACTTTTACTTCATTGTTATAATAAAAGTCAGTACATTTCAAAATATATTAGTCTAAAATTTTGAATTTTGTATAAAGTCCATTTTCATTAAAAAAAAAAAACTTTTTCAAGATATCATTTTCTCTGAATAATGATTATAAAAAATAAAAGGAGTTGATAGAATTTTTAAATAGTAATTTAAAGTGAGTGGTTTATCCTCATGCTTTCCTTGCCAGTACTTCAGATTTGCTCATATATAAGCATTTGAGTTGTATAAATAAGTGGATTCATTTTATTCCTGCATAAATACTATATCTTGTATTGGAGAGGAAAGTATTCATTTATTATTAACACTTGCAAAAAGTGCATGCACAATTAGCTTGAAAGGCTGATATTTTGCTCATATATAAACATTTGAGTTGTAGAAATAAGTGGATTCATTTTATTCCTGCATAAATACTATATCTTGTATTGGAGAGGAAACAATTCATTTATTATTAACACTCACAAAAACACATGCACAATTAGCTTGAAAGGCTGATATTTGAATATATATAAGAAATATTCAATAATAAGGAAATTACATAAAACTTATTTAAAATTTTATATTTTTAATAAGTTGAGTTTGAATTAAAGAACTGTAGTAAACATTATTTGACAATATTCATAAATAAATAAAACATATGTCATGTGATAGTTTAATTGATAAGTTGTCAAATTTGATATTCTCACAACTTTGACACAAACCATTTGCATCTTGGGGATCATACATCTTTGTCATATATCATGTAACATTTGTTTATTGTTGCATTTTTATATTTAGGTTAAATAATTTTTTTCATAGTAGTATTAAATATGTATAATCTTTTAAATTAAAATAAAAATTAAGGCATCGAATCATAAAAAAATTGAAATCAGAAGTTTTTAATGATCATTTTATTACAATATGAAAGATTTGAAATACCAGGCACTCTTATACCTGGAGCCTAATTGTAAATATAGGGGATTTGAACTCAGACTTTTAAGTCCCTTCATTATCCACCCTATATCATACTTCTAATACACATGACCGCACACATGCAGAAAAGATAAATAATCACCAATATACATATTTTGTGCTAAACTAGCACTCATCAGTTAATCCAGATTACCATCTCCCATACATATATACAATCAGAACTCAGTTTATATTAAGATAGCAAATCTTTACACTTTAATGGGCAGGCTTCAATCTACTCCAACCTCCAACTCTTCAGCCATCCATACCATTGAAAATCTGATGATAGAATTCCCAAATCCCATGCTGATGCCAATAATTACAATATGAAAAAAGATATAGGGATGACAATATTATATATAACCATAGTTCTCAATCAAAAAATGTCAATATAAGATTTAACTAAGCATACAGGTTTAGATCTTTATTAATGAAGATAATATCATAAAATATATTGGGAAGTTAATATTTATTAGAACATCAGTCAATATTTTTAAAAGGAATAATAAGAAAATCCCAAAAAAATTAATCACTATAATGTAAAAATTTATATTCATGATGCATATTTTGGCAATAAATAACTATCCATAATGATTTAGAATTATTTTACTCATACCAATCTATTGTATGTTTATTTTTTGCTGACTTGATGCACACATAAGTATATATATACAATCTTGAAAAAAATAATAAAAGTTGTTCTTGACATAATAAAAAATAGAATTAGAACATAAGAAAATCCGATTTATTTATTTATTTGTATAATTTCAAAACGAAAACAAGAAAGAAAAAATGCAATATTGATTGAATTTAAAAAAACAAAACAAAAAAAAACAAAAAACAAAACAAAGTTATGTAAAACCTAAATACGAGATAAAAACACTTTATCAAAATAATTTTTGTTTCAAACATATAATAAAAATTTGTATAAGAATTGAGAAAACTTAATTAAATGAATAATAATGAATGTATATAAGTAATAAATTAAAAAATGACTTTTAAATAGTTCAATGCAGCATCAAAACTTCTCCTAAAATTCCATTACAGAGAAATACTACTACTACTACTAACAGAAACCAAATGACCTTGTTTCTTGGGAATTAACAAGAACTTGAAGCACTAAATGTGATAGATTTAGATCAAATTAATGGTTGACAAGTTCCATAGGTTCCTACTCTATACTTCTCTAAATCGTGTATAAACGGATGAATATTGAAGAAGAAAGAATGTTTAAGGATTTACCAGTTGCCAAGTTGTAAATGTTTGAAGAAATTTTCAAGCTTACTTTATTTTCTAAGAATAACTCAATATCTGTGTACTAGCAACAATGAATGGTTAGATACGCTGGTTACAAGCTGATTTTAAATCTTATTAAAATCTGAAAACCAATTTGCAAGTTTATCTGTTTATAACTATAAATTTGAAGATAAATTATTGTTTTACATCTTATGGTAAATATATTTATAAATAGGTGACATTTAATACCATTATGAAGCTAATATTATACATTTATTTATGAGGAATAGACAAAACTGGATCAAGTTAATACCAAAAGCATCATTTGTCTTTCTATTTTGAACTCACCCTTTTTAATAATGATGAGGTTCTTCCAAAAAAAAAAAAGACAAAAACATTAGCACCATTTAGTAAAATTTAATTGCTAAATCACTATATTGTAAAAAAATCACATCTCTTTTCTTGTAGATACTAACAATATAGACACTTAATGAAACAGCTCACCACTATTAAATACTTTTTTTTAATATTAAATTTTGACATACGCCACCCTTTCCTAATAATAATTCCAAATATTCTACATTGTTTTTAAAAAATTTCTTATGATCCGTTAAAAAAGAGGCAGTATTGTTTGATTTATTTCTGAGATCTAAATTATTGGAATTCTCATGCATATTCTTAATCTATCTATCCCAGTCTCCAATTAAAAGTAAATAATAAAGATGATAATTGACAGTTTTGATTAAATTGAGTTTTAGATTTGATTATTTAAATTATCCTAGTAAAAACTTAATTATTCATAACTATTTTAAGATTATTTCCATATTTTCATGACATCTCCATAATTTATTTTAATTCACCTTAATTATAAGCACTTTATATATCTGTAAATGCAATAAGTAATGGTTTATTTTTCTTATAAGTCATCTCAATCAAATAATATACAATGAATATATTATTCTCTGTTTTTCTGCCTGAATAAATCCATTTTAAACAAAGTCCAGTTTAAATTTTCATTCAAATTTCATCTTTTATTTAAGTTTTAATCTTATCCACTAGAAAAATAAAAATATTTTATAAACTATAGAAGTTATTGCTAATTAATCTATAGATAGGCATCTGCCAAACAATGTTTAACTTTTCTTCATATTATAAACTTCTTTCATCCTTTCATTCATTTGATATCTTATTATCAACTATAATTTTATTAAAACTTTGTCTTAAACTAAACTTTGAATATTTTTTCATATATGCTACCACTTGCTTTTTATTTTGTTAATTTGCATTTTGCTCTATTAAATGTCATATACTGCATTAGTATTTTCATAACTTAAGCCTTACAATGAATCATTTTTATACCACCTCTCTTACATCCAAAGTGTTTCTTATAAATTTATGAATTATTTTTTTCATTACCTTCTCTTCTTTCTACATTTAATAATATGACATTTTCTTTCATTATTTTTTTCCATATATCTCCAAAATTTTCTACAATATTTTCTTTCGTCATTGTTAACTTCTGTTATATCTCAAAGCATTCATTAACATGGACCAATGTTTACAAAGAGATAAGATGTGTCTAATGTCAGGAATGGGACAATAAGTAAGGATTATCACTGAATCCAATTAAAATAAGATGGAAACTGCATTAGACCATTATTTGAAGATAAGATGAGATATAACATTCAAATCTATTGTGCTTACTCATGAAGTAATATAAAACAGGCACATAAAATACTTAATATATATTTATTAATGTAAAAAAAATACAATTGCATATTTACATTATATATATATATATATATATATATATATATATATATATATATATTGTTATACCTCCCTTGATACCATTGGTGAAGTATAACATCCAGTTAATGTGTGACTATAAAAGGAAGGGACTTTACATACCCTTGTAAGTTTATCTACCATTTCTATATGTACTAGGTTAGTTTGCCTCATGAGTAGATAAGGTGGCTCTCTGGCTGTTCAGTAACAGCTTACCTACATGTCTGGATTATGTCTAGCAGTTTCCAGTTCTAATATTAACTTGCCTCCTTAGTGAACAATGTATATACTGACCTTCAACTTTGACAATTGTTGTCTGATCTTCCCTCCAAATGGATTGATTATTTATGACTATATCCCCATCAATGATAAAAACAATTAGATTCAGTGAGCAATATTGCCTATTGGTCTATTTTTGCAATAGAATGTATCTTATCTATTTGTATGTATGTTGGTCCATGGTGATGAATGCTCAATCTAATAAAGATAAATTGGAATTTGGATTAGTCCATTATTTGAAGGTAAGATGAGATGAAAAACCTTTTTCTTTAACTTTTTATTAAGGTTATTCCATTTCCATATTAATTTTATCATAGGTATTTCCTTTTTTAAGTAGATATTCCACATAACTTTAACTTCATTTTTTCATTTATTTCTTAACAGACTCTTTATATTTTCAACATTACTTTCTTCTTTTGTTTATAATTTCTAATGTTTTTTTTCTTCATTTTTTTTTATTTTTATCTTGTTGATTCTAAATAAACTTTTTTTTTTCAATATTCATTACTTTCATTCATTCTTTATGATTGTAAAATCACAATTTCCCATAATGGTCTGCCAGATATTTAATGTACTCAGTTTAAGCTCATCACTTATTCTCTAATCATTCTTGTCAACTTTTTTTTATAAATTTCATTACACAGCATTTTAGATATCTCTAGCTCTACTAACATAAAATTATGAAGCTCAGTATATCTGGGTTTTTTTCATCTAATACTTTTATACCTTTGATCTTTTCTAATTTCTTTTATCGGCAAATGTATAATTAACAGTATACTTCAAATTCTTCTTTAAATATGCAAACTCCCAATCATATAATTTACTCAAATTTCCAATTTTTAATCCATCTTTTTACATGTATTTGAATAATGATCCATCTATATCCTCTACTTCATTAATGTAATCATTGACATCTGACTGCAGAAAAAGTTATGATGTCTTTTCACTTGGAAATACCCAACATACATTTCTAGATAATGTTTTCCTCCATGATGAAACCAAGCTAGCCAATTCGAAGTCAACACAAAATGATTTAAATAACTATTTTGCATACCATGTCATATTAATGTATAAAACACATATTGGTCTATTCCCGATTAAGTCATTTCTTGATAGATGACTAATATTATGATTTCATGATTTATTGTAGTGTTAGACTACCAGTCATAAACAATAAACATTCATAGATCACACCTTTGCTGTCTTATTTCCAGTGTTTAAATATCATATGAACTTTAGAACATCAAACATTCAATTAGTTTTTTCCCCTGAGTAATTTTTTTTTTAATATTATTTTTAATTTATTTTTTTAGTTTTTAAGTAAAATAAACTTGAAAAGCAATCACCCTATTTTTGGTATGTATTTAAGCAATTCTTTTGGGCCTTTGAAAAAAAAAACATGAATTGGTAGAAGAACAGCTTTGCAGCATTTAAGTGCTACTTAATTTAATAGTGCATGGTTAATTCTATGTTTTTAATTTATTTGTAGCAAGTTCAGTGTTTTAATTTTTCAATTTAATAAGTGTTTATTTATTTATTTAGAAATAAACAAGTTCATTTATTATTTTGCATTCTTTATTTTATTTATTTAATTTTAGATAACCATGGTGTGTAATTTAAAGAATGATAAAGCAACTGAAAAGTTTGACAGAATTGTGCTAAGGAATTCACGACAGTATCATGAAGTAGACTGATAATATACAGATTATGGGATATAATCAAATGAGATCCATTTGTAATGCAGCAAAGAATGGTTTATCAATCAGTGTTACTACTTATGAAAATGAAATGCTAGTTGAACAGACATTTATCAAAAACCCAAAAATATAAAAAAGAGAGCTTCTATTGAGTTTGACATTTTCTGCAGATTTTTGAGTCATCTGATGCAATGCATATATTTGAAATGTATTGCCAAGATTACTTCATGGATTATTAGAGGTTGCTCCAGATTTCTGTTTTCTGTGAGATACTTCTGAATAAAGAAAAACAAAATGATGACATTATTAAAAAAAACTTGTTGGTCTAATGAAACAAATTTTAAACTTTCAGGTGCTGTTAATAGGCATAACTTTATCTCTTACTCAACAGAAATCCCTAAAGTAATAATTGAAGAACAGTTGAATAAACCTAGGGCTACAGTTTGGGTGGTCTTTTTGTGTAACTGCTAGCCATGATTTTTATCTTAAAATGATTACAGAAACCATTATTCCACAATTGAAGCCATATTATGATAATGAAGCATCTATTTGCAGCAAGATGAAGCTTCTCCCAAGTATGCTGTAACAATGTGTAAATTTCTTGACTTATCTTATAAAAGGATAGGTTAATGAGAACCAGTTGAATGACTATCATGATCACCAGACCTCTCCCCAATAGATTTCCTTTTTTGGGATGTTGTCAAAGTTAAAAATATTTTCAAGAAAACCACACACTGTTGATGACATATGTGCATTCATAAGAGAAGCACACCAAAAATTGATAATAATATAAAGCTGTCTGTCATTGTGTGCATGAGTGTAGAAGCTGTACTACAAGAATGTGTAACTGCTGAAGGTCAGCAATTTGAGTACTTAAGAGATTGTACTTAGTTGTAATTTATATGTTATTTTTAATATGACTTTATAAAATTATTGAATTAAAAAATTATTGTTTTTTTTTTTCATAATACAAACTGTATACTTACTTTTATACCATCACCCCCTACATATTCACTAAACATTATAGCTACTGAAATGTGTATCTATAGTATATTTATTCACAGGTTAGCAGTTTAATTTTTTAGTAATATGCTTCATAATATGTTTTTTTTTATTAATTAACACTTTTTCCAATTTAGGTTGATTTAACTGAATTTTTAGATAATTTGAATTTAAAATAATGAATTAATTTTATCCATAGAAACTCATTATAATTTCTTATTTTTATCCAAGCCTTTAATTTATAATGCATTTGGAGAACACCATTTTTTTTCACTAATTGGAAATAAGTCAATTATTTTATATAGTGCGATGCTTTTTATAAACAATAATATTTAAACAGCATCAAACTGTTGCATATGCGCTTTGGATTTTAAATATAAAATGAATGAATACTAACACTTCAACCACATGATAAAGTATTTGGAAAAGATAGAATGGCCATCTATTTTTTCGAACCCAAATGCTTTTGTATGGGCGAATCTTAAGTGTTTGAAAGTGAAAGGATGAAGATATTAAATAATCACTTTAAATTACTTTTACATGCTTGAATGAATGACGCTAGTGAAATTTATTAGAATTTATGATACGTCATTCTTATTTGAAATTAAATGTATGTAAATAAGTCAATTATTTTATATAGCGCGATGTTTTTTATAAACAATAATATTTAAACAGCATTAAACTGTTGCACATGTGCTTTGGATTTTAAATATAAAATGAATGAATACTAATACTTCAACCACATGATAAAGTCTTTGGAAAAGATAGAATGGCCATCTATCTTGTCAAACCCAAACGCATTTGTATGGGTGAATCTTAAATGTTTGAAAGTGAAAGCATGAAGATATTAAATAATCACTTTAAATTACTGCTACTGGCATCATCAGTGAGTTGCTAAGATATTCAAGCATTAGATTAAAAATACCAGAACAAGCCCAACACTTTATTTAATGCATAACTATTAAGTAGAAAATCTTAAATTTTCAGACATCCATATCCTAGCATTTCACTGATGATGCAAGTGGCAGAAACTGGTCTGCAGTTGGGGATATTTTCAAAACTTATTAAGAGCTTATTTTGTGAGCTCTATATATAACATTTGTAAATACAAGTTTATTTTAATTAGGTCATGTGACATTTGTCTTGATTTTTTTTATCACAAAATGTGAGTTATTATATGATATACATGAAGAGGGTTTGAAATAAAATATAGAGAATATCTGGGATAAATTTTCAGCATAAAATACTATTGAATGCTTAGTTCATTACTAAATTTGTACTATTTATAAGGGTGCCTTTTTTGTTTTTCTGTTTATCATTCTGTTCACTGCAAACTATCTTTATATTTTGAGAGTCAAAAACATTATTGTAAGTTTTTTCAACATGAAAACAAACTAAAAATGGCATAATTTATTAATAGTGCAGATTCAGTGATGAATCTACTCTGTGATATTTAGTGTATTGGTTGAGTGTCAGCCTATGGTATGGGAATGCTTAGATTGATTAGTTCTGTCATTTCTAGCACTCAAACTTCTTGTGAATTTTGAGCAATATAGCCATTCATTTATTATTTTAATGATGAACCAAAAAAATGTTCAATTAAATTTAAAATTATTTGCTCTAGTACTTTTAATGCTTAACATATTATTATTTTAACATATGCCTATTGAAGAAAGTATTCTGATCTAAAATTACATTTAAGAACATACTGAATAAGTATTTTACATTTTTCATTTATTGCTAGAAGCATTTACACTGATGCATAAAATTAATATACACAATCAGAAAAGTAAATATTAAAACTGCTATAAGAGTAAGTATTCAAACTTATTATTATTTAATTAATTGAAATTTTTTAAAGATATTTGACTCCAAAATCTATTTTCCAACGCTTTAAACAATATTTACTTATATCATTGTTTATCTTTTTATGGTTCCACTTCTAGTAAATATTGATTTTAAACCCATGTTGTTATAGTTTGCAATAAGTCCATAAGAAGAGTAATACTTATTGAAATAATAAAAAGTAATTTTTTCATCTATTAATTATAACTCTTATAATTAAATCCATTCTGAGTTATATTTTCTCATAAAAATTATCGTTATTTTTTCTTATCTTTATTATCTAATTTCTGTTAAACTTTAATTTCTTCAGATTGTTTTAGTTCTTTAATTTAATCTTAATTACTAATTTCTATGTTGGGAATCAGAGGTAAAAAACAATGATGATGATGACAAATATATTAATATCAATAACAAATTTCTATTTTAAAATTTAAAAATTACAAACTTTTACTACATTCTGTTTTAGAAATGTTATGAGTAGGTGGAAAAATCACTATATCATTATAGTCTTGAATCTATGAGATTAATAACTGTACAAATTGCTAATGATAAAAAGCCAAGGATATTTTTGAATACTTCTGATCATTAAGTTGCTATTAGATTAAATCAATTTATATGTATTTAGCTACTAATATAACTTTGACATGGATAGGGGGTTGAAGTCAAAGATCACTATTGAAAAACAAAGGAAACTAGAGAAAGAAACAGTTAAGCACTATAATCTAAGTAGACAATAAAAAGAAATATATGACAATCTAAAAAGTATATTTTCTACTATTCTGCACAAATATATAAAAAATGAATATTTTTAAAATTGACAGTCTAATACATTATAAGTACGAAGAGACAAGTAATTGGATACATGTTTGTGCTTTGTAGTGATTCTATTTGACTTAATTGTATATACATAGTACTGTCATAAGGATAAGAAGTGCCATTGTGCAAGGTACATTTTAGCCCTTTCTGTCCCCCATTCTACGAAATAAAATTTGTAAATTAAAAGACATTATTTTCTAGTGCTTTCACACAAAAAAAAATTGTAAATATTACTTTATGCTAAAATAAAATAAAATAATTAAATAAAATCTTAAAACAAAAATATTTATTTAGTAAATATGAAATTGTTAATTTTTTTTTCAAAGATTTGCCTATTATTTTTTGAACAATCCTGCAAAATTGCCAGTAAAGATAGGAAATATCTGCAAATAAATTGTTTGTTTTTTTTAATTTAAGTGTTTTTATTATATTTTTAAGAAACAATATTACACAGATATGTATATAAAAACATTGCACCAATCCTCCCCTTCTCAGGTCATTTCTCATATTATACAAGTAATTAAACTTCTATATTAATTATCTAAAAATGTTATCTCTAACTAGAATTAAATTCTATAGAATGCGTTGCTATTGAGCTCTATCTCACATGGCTAGTAAAAAAAATAGTCTGGCTTGTCTCCATTAGCCTTTCTGAAGTACTGACAGTTTGTAAAAGCTGACACAACTTTTAAAGTTCTTTCCCAATATTTAGATCAATTTTAGCTGACATATAAATAATTAATTTAAATAGTTCATTTGTTTGAACCCATCCAAAATCTCTCATGCATAAACATATTCTCATTCTCTATTAATAAAGTTATATTTCTTCAATAATAAAATATGTACACTATTATTTAATATCGTAAGTATGTGTTATGCCATTATTAATATCTATATATTTATTATATATAATCTGTTATTTTCAATTTTTATACTTACATTGTTTATTAATGTAAATAATATTTTTTATTAGAATCATCAAACTAAGACAATTTTAAATAACATAGTTGATATAAATCTTTTATTCCATTAGCTTCAAATTGTTAAAAATCCATTACATACTTTTAATCAGGAACTCTTACACATAAGTTGTTTACATTTTTTATTAATAAAAAAAATATCTGCATTATTTTATCATTTAATTCTTTAAGTCTTATTAATAACTAAGTCATATTATACATACTTTATTATATAGTTTGACAATTAGAAATATGGCCAGGATTTATTTAAGAGAAGAAATTTAAATTTTTCACACATAGGTTTTTTTTTTTTAAGTGTCATAGTATTGGCCAGGATGTGAACCCACAACCTGGGCAACTGCCTGCAAGTGCAAGGCAATTGCACTGACCTCTCAACCACCAATGCAAGACACACATAGGTTGTTTAGTCAATAAATTGTTATACTTACAACTTGTTTATTCAATAATTTTTTAGAAGCCATTAAAAGCCTTTGCCCTTTATTTTGTTTTATGCATAGGTTCTATTGATAACTAAAAAAAAATCAAACATTTGGTTTGTTCCAATAGATACAGTTTTTAGATTGTAATATTGTATAATCATGTAGGGGTTTTATTACAATAAGAAACACCACCAAACATCACATGATCACCATTTTCTATGCTGGATCAAAACTGTTATTAAAACAGGCAAACCTCTCCATACAGTAGTGCTACTCAGTGCAAGCCAGAGTAATCAATGGATTCCAGAAGGCTTGTGCATAAAATTTCTATGAGTAGGCACTAGATAGGAATTTTATGCACAAGCCTTCTGGTATCCATTGATTACTCTGGCTTGCATGTAGTGGCATTACTGTATGGAGAATTTTTGCCTGTTTTAATAATAGTTATGAACAAGCATAGAAAATGGTGATCATGTGATGTTTTATAGATTAACACTAATCCTGCTTAATAGGATAGTGTTGGCTATGGTTATTAAAAAACCAAAGACATTAAAATGTATGGGTAAACAACTGAGTTCAGACCTATATGACTATATACACTAATGAGCTTAAATTGAAAATATTATTGCATTTTCAATTTTATTCTCATAGTTTGGTAGTTAAGTACAGATAAAAAGTGGCTGCTGGGTGGTTGCATTAGATCCTAAGATCAAGGTGCAGGGCTCTCAAATCCAAGGCTCCTCACTGATGAAGGCCACAAGTCAGAAACTAGTCTGGGGATATTGGATGAGAAGGTACTAGATAGGGGATTTTATGCACAAACCTTCTGGAATCCACTAATTACTCTGGATTGCACTGAGTGGCACTACTGTATGGAGAGTTTTGCCTGTTTTAATATCAGGAAATTTGTTAACAATTAAATATTTTGATGTGCAATAATATTTTTTTAAAAATTAGGTTTTTTTTTTTTTTACTCATTCCAGTTTTTTTTTTAAGAATTGGACTGTAGTGTGGAATATAGATCAATTATGAGTTTTAACTAGAAAACAAACCCAAATCTATATCAAATAAAAGCTGTTTAGTAAAATGTGTAAAAAGATAATATGGAGTTAAAAAAGACAATGTCATTATTAAAAATAGAAAATGCTATTTAGCAAAAGATATAAAAAGATAATTGGGTATAATAAAAAAGGAAAGATAATACTGTTATTAAGGATATCTTACACAAGACAGCTATCATAGCTTCCTACTTTCTAAAGTTTGTCACTCTATCACTATTTTAAACTGAATAATACACATGAACTTTGTAAAATATCATTGATAGAGACAATTTTTTCACAGACAGAATTATTATAATTATGAAACAATATTTTAAAATAAGTTTTAATTTTAAATAAATTATTAACAATAATATTAATTTTTCTATAAATTAGAAAATTTAAATAAAAGTAATGGGGAAATTTAATCGTTTTTATTTATATATAAATTTTATTAAATATAGTGACAAAAGGACATCAGCCTATTTGTTTTTTTGTGAAATAGTAGAGTAGATACAAAGTATGTTTTGAGACTAGAATAATTGTCACCACAGTCTAAGCAGAGAAGTATTCCTTTTATATTTAAATAAAATGATTATAATTAGAAAATAATTCTAACACAAAGTGATTCAGATATGTAAACATTTATGTATAAGTTTTATTAATTATTGGAACAAAATGGTATTGGCCTGTTCAGTTTAGCATCATAAGAGAATGTATGTAGTATATTTTGAGAAATAAGTCTAAGTAAAGAAGAATTCCTACCTGTAAATAAAAAAATATTTACAATCAAAACTTATTTCTAATAATAAAATGATTTGAAAATGTAAACATTTTCACTTACATATAAATTTTATTAATTATCTTGGTATCTTGGTACTCTCATAATAAAGTGCCTTTATATGACGCTCATCCTGCTTATCTGCCCGCAGTGGCACTGCATGCATATATATATATGTGTGTGTGTATGTGTTTGAATTTACCAACTACATTTTAATGTTAATAAGCAGTGAAACATTCATTTAAAAAACATGCATCGATTTAAGAAAAGCATCAATTTTATAACAGTAAATACACAAGTGGTTAAGTGTTAAACTCTTGTTAAAGTTTCTAATCAAAACTTTGGTTATTGGGTCTCCCAATTGACAATTTGATTTTGGTTTTAATTGTTCAAAAATATTAATGTGTATACATACACGCACACATTATTAATTATTCTTCAAATTATTTTATTCTAGAAAACATATAAAATTATAAAGTTTAAAAGATATTTTGTCAAACTTATTATTCTTCCAAAAATTTGAGAACCTCCTCACACACACAGTCACACGTGAGCAAAACTAATAAGAGAACTATTTTATTTTTTCTCTTATTTGTCACATATTTTGTTCAGTTTCCAAAACAAAATAAATAATTAAATTTTACGTGAATACTTCATGTTCTACAATAGCGTGAGATAAATGTATTATTTAATTATTAAAAAGAGAATCGAGTCTGCAGCTATTGTTCTCTCAGCAAAAAGTTAATTTTTACTCGCTTCTAGCCATGCACATGTATAGAGTGTATGCATTTATATCTATACTTTAAAATATTGACTAATATGCATCACAAGTAAATAAATAATTATTATTTAGACATACACTGAGGATAGGTCACATGGCTATCATCATATACATGAAGATCAATAAAAAAACAATTACAGAACAAATGCGGATATCAAAATCCCAACTGCAGATGATCACTAAGAAAAAGAAGCTATTACTCACTAGGTTAGCAACTTACCGATAAAACAGAATTAAGAATTACAATGTTTTTTTTTTTTTATTATCTAGCAGTGTTTAAATACCGATTTATTAACCAGCGAATGGATGCCTAGTTTGGTTCTCTATAGGTTAGATACTTAGAATAAATATCTTAAAATTTATTTGGAAAATCAAGAAATAAATTTCTTGTAATTGGCAAAAAGAAAACGGATTTAACCATGTCAGCATAATGCACTTTCTATCTATCTATCTATCTATCTATCTATCTATCTATCTATCTATCTATCTATCTATCTATCTATCTATCTATCTATCTATCTATCTATCTATCTATCTATCTATCTATCTATCTATCTATCTATCTATCTATCTATCTATCTATCTATCTATCTATCTATCTATCTATCTATCTATCTATCTATCTATCTATCTATCTATCTATCTATCTATCTATCTATCTATCTATCTATCTATCTATCTATCTATCTATCTATCTATCTATCTTCATCTATCTATCTATCTATCTATCTATCTATCTATCTATCTATCTATCTATCTGTCTATCTATCTATCTATCTATCTATCTATCTGTCTGTCTATCTATCTATCTATCTATCTATCTATCTATCTACCTACCTACCTATCTATCTACCTATCTATCTACCTATCTATCTACCTATCTATCTATCTATCTATCTATCTATCTATCTATCTATCTATCTATCTATCTATCTATCTATCTATCTATCTATCTATCTATCTATCTATCTATCTATCTATCTATCTATCTATCTATCTATCTATCTATCTATATGTTTGGATGTACATATGTTTAAAACAAATCTTAAACCAAATTATATTTTTATTGAATATTATTTACATTACTACTTGTTACTGTTTGTAAAAATTTGACATCACTTGTCATTCTGTTATTACAAGGTATGCATTGTATATGCGAGCTGCTGAACTGCTTCTTGATGGGATGCATAGATGATAAATTGTGGAATTATTTATAGATATGAATGTTGAATGTGAATAGTCAATAAATAATACCATTCCAAGAATATCCCATACTGCCTTGCAGAATGTGCTGTTTTTAATACAATCTTTTTTTTAACTCCCACTTTTCCTTACTGTTTCAAACATTTAATTTAGTATTGGGAAAAATTGCTATGAATTTCTCATGCCATTGATTATTATCTTATATGAATTTTGAGAGTGGGATTGCATGTGTATATAATCACATTCTCATGTTTTAACTACACTTTAGCAATTCTGATATATTTCCTCCTTTAAGCAAACAAGGACAGAAACTGTTTGGGCCATATTTAGAATTGCAGATACAATAAACATAGATTGCATGTTTATTGAGTCCTATTTAAGTTTTTTTTTATTTATAACGAAAGTGAAAGAGATAAAGAAAAGCTGATCTAAAAATGGCCTGTTTCACATATATGGATCTCTCATAAATATAATAGAAATAATCACAAAACCAGGAATAATATTAGTAAAATATGAAGAGTATTTTAATGTTTTTTTTAGGATGTGTGAAGTTTATTTTATGCAATTTTTTTAAAATCTAAAAAAAAAGCAGCATTTGCAGTCAAGAAACTACAAATCTTTAACATTTTATATACTCTTAGAAAAGCATATCTTTATTAAAAAAGAAAGCTTAATAAAACAGATAGTTGTCTATAAACTTTTTTTTTTATAAAACTTAACTCATCAAGTTAAATGTATGATTTAGTATCTTCTATTCTTGAACTTTTTTATTATATCAATAAAAGGTTAATACACTCAAACTTGTTTTGCATAATGATATTTGTGCTCAATTTTATTAGTATAATTGGTACAATGTTATACTCAGAGAACTTCAAAAAATAAATCTTTTATTTTTTGTTGGATAGCATGATATCACATTATTAAAAGATTCAGTTTTTTTCTTCTTGGAGATTTTTTTGATAAATGTTTATTACTTGTATATACAGAGGTTATTCAAAGGATACATCAATATATCAGTTAATAATTTTACATCTATTTTGTATATGGCTATGAATTAAAAAAAAAGACTAAATCTTGTTGTGTTGCCTCATGTTTTTAAATGTCCTGTGATGATTATACAGTCTACAGAACTATCTTTGTTTGATTTGTTGCATGCTTTTAATATCTGCTTCAAAGTTCATCTGTATTGAGTTTACATATGTCCATGTTTTGGTAGAGTGTTTTAAGTACTGGTGAATATTCATTGTTGTTTTTGCTTTGTGATCTTTGTCCTGTTGAATAGCACTTTGACAGTTTTACATGTTTAAGTTCATTATATTTTTAGTCTTTTAAATAACTAAACCCTGTTACTGTATTCTTGCTGCTTTAGTTTCTACCACATGTCTCTCAACTTTATTTTTCCTTAATTGTTCAGATTGATTAATTGCCATGTGGAATCATAGCTCATTTGTGGGGTTATATGCTGATTTTGTTTTCTTGTATTCTTTAGTTTCTTCATCAATATCTATGTTGGTGCTGTATTGTCATTATTATAAAAAAGATCAGATTATGTCAGCCATAGATTGTAGATTACAAAGGTACCACTTCTTATCATGGCAAAATCTCCCATGTTAATAGCTTGTTTTAGTGAGGTCATTATTGGTCATTTGTATCTGTATATTGTTAGAATTGTATTTCTACAGCTTTTCATTGATCTATATCACTCCAGAATATGACTTATTGTGTCATTTTCTCTTTTGCAGAGTGGACAGACTGGTTTGATGTTGGAATAGCCTCTGCAAGTTACTAAAAAACAATTTGTAGGCAATGCATTCAAGTTTATTTTTAGCAAAAAATCCAAGTATTTTGGCTCTAGGCACCATCTTTTAATTTTTTTAATTAGGCCATGATTGGTAATAAAGAGTTGAGTGTGTTCTGACATTGTTATTTTGTTTGTCAGCTGGTATGCATCTCAGGAGGCTATTTTCCATCGTTCTGCTGAAAGGAAAACATGGAGGTTTTAATGCATGTATTGGCTCAGATGACAAAAAGTGGCCAAAATTTATTGAGAATACTGGTAGTAGTGCTGCATACTCAAATGAAATGTAACATTGATTATTACAAATACTTTGTATAGGTAAACACTGACATCTAATAAACTACATTATAGTTAAAAACCAAAACACAAAAGAAGTTTATAATATAAGAGCACTTACAAAAATAGATTTTTGACAGATTGTAGACTAATATTTACTACAAAATTAAAATGATACTTGTCATAAAAATAGATCTAATTCTAATAATGTACACAGAGAAACTTGATGCTCATTCTTTAGATGCATTTATTATTCATTCTAAATGTCAACAGCTATTAATTTGGCTTTCATGTCAAAGAAAGGTGCTTTTTTAAAGAAAGTATTGTGAATTTAATTCTATTTTTGGGTTTGTTAAAAAAAATTATAATTGATTTTTTGATAATGATTCTATTACTAGTGATTTGACTAAAAAAAAAAAAAACACGACATTTTTTTGTTGTTGGCAAATAAACTAAATGACGAACTTGATAGCAAATACTGTACAAAGATTAAAAGCAAATAACTGCAGAAAATACAAATATGAAGTTTAACAACTAACAAGAACATTTAACAATAATTTAGTTGATTAATAATTCTATAATTTTTAATTTACTTCATACGTTTTACACACATAAAAGTAGTCAATATCATTATTTGGACCAATTGAAGAGTAGCATTTTAACAGGAAGTGAAAAAAAAAACACAAACCTATATTTTAAACTTCCATCTCACCACCCATATGAATAAAGATACCTAAATAATAAATCAGAGAATAATATATACATATTTAATATATATATATTTAGAAAGAGAGAAAGATGTTTTGATCTCATTTCTACAGCTCATTGGATTTAATTTAAAAACTAGATAAATTCTTTGATAGAGAATATCAGTTAAAATTTTAAATACTATAATACATCTGACTATGTATAATTAATGTTAAATACTTTTTTTTAAAAAAAAAAAAGAAAATTTAAATAATATTTTATTTTTAGGAAACAAATTCCTTGTTTCTACCAAAATAATTAATAAATCTGAAATATAGTATGAAAAAAATATTTTATTTTCAAAATGTTACTTAACAATTGAATATTTTGGTAAGAAATAAATTATGTTAAATCAGAAATTAATATAAAAGTCAAGTAATTGATCAACAAATATTCAAAAGAATTGTGTTTTTTATCAGATAATATCAATAGGAGGACATAGTAGGAAGTTAATTAAAAATAAAATCTTATGTAAGATATTTATTTGGAAAATATTATTTTGATATCATGGATAAGCAGATATAAAAGAAAATGTCTTACTATTTAAATAATTACCTTCATTTGGATAATAGCTCTTCATCCAGTTTTAATTTATTGTGATTTAATTATTAAAAAGTAAAGCCAAAAGACCTAAGTGATAAGAATCACATATTTAAAAATAATCATTAGAATATACTGTAGAAGCAACCACAAGATATTGTAAGGAGAATAATAATTTTTCTCTATCTTAACAACATAGAAAACAGTATTTTTCTTCATATATATGGCCATAACATCAATCCATGTTATTGTGCCAGTCATAAATCCATCTGCAAAAATTATTAACTACAGCACAAGGAACCACTTGTATAAGAAGATAAATTGTCCTTGAAGTCATATGGATAAATAGAAAAATTATAGCAATCTAAAATTGCTTATATGGTATACTAATCTTTCTACAAAGAGTAATAATATTAATTAAAATCACCAAAAATAGCAAAAAAGTACATTAGTATCATCTGAAAATTAAATTGTTAACAAAAATTATTGCTACATAGAAATAAATAGATTCTCATAATTATGTTTTGGAAAGCAAACAAACAGCTTAAAGAGAAAATATATATGTATGTAAACTTAATATAAATTTCACACACACACATATATATATATACTTAATACATTCAAATTTCAATCTCAAAAAATTTGTCCATAATATTGCTTTTATATATATATAATTTAAATAGTCAATCTAAACTAAAATTAAAATAACGAACTAAATACAAATTTTAAAAAATTTAATATATCTATACAATGAGGCTTTCTTCTTTATCAGAGCTTTATTAAGATAGTTCTCTCTATAAAATCATATGATCAATTATTTAACAACTTCATCCAATAAATATAATTAGTAATATATATATATATATGAATGAATAAACTTCTTACAGTCTTTATTTTTTATATATACTAATAATCTATAAAAATATTTTAATTATAATTCTAAAGTTTCCAATAATTCATCAATGACCACTCCATCTCCACTCCTATTGAACTGGGTCTTTAATTATGTTTATACATTTGTTTTGTTTTTTAAATACTTAAAGTTTCATAACCTTTTCTTTCTTAAACTTTGTATATTCAAGGAAATTTAAAGAAATATGTATTGATTAAAAATCAAACACATTTTGGTAAGAAATGACTTGGATTATTGGAAACGTTAGAATTATAATTAAAATATTATTTGTGTGCACTGTTTTGTAAATATAATTTGTATGAATTTGAAGTCTCAATCCTTTCAATTGAGTATATATATATATACTAAAAGATGGGAATAATATAATATAGAGATTATTTTAATTATGCATAAAGTTGTGAATTATTTATTAGTAAAAGGTAATGAATATTTTTATTAGTTGGCTGTATATATATTCTCTTATACAATTAATTATTTAATACACATCACACTAACTCTTAAGATTGTGGTAGAAAACATTGCAATTTTTATTTACTTATTATCCTCATTCGATATTGTTTTACTTTTTTGTTGTTATTATCTTTCTTGTTGCATTTCCTTTTCAATGGTGCATATTTATTTGTGATTTTAAACTACTTTAGAAAATGCTAATAATTAAAATGTACAGATAAATCTACTTATTTATTTAAAAAAATATTTATGATTTACAAATATGTATTTATTTATTTATTTCCTGTGTCATGATTTATTTATATCCATTTTAGATATTCATATTACTTATTTATTTTAACATTAGTAAAATATTAAAAAAAAGTTTTAAAGTAAATTGGCAGACATGTGGATTAACAATAAAGGTTGATTAAATATTTTGCATGAAGATATAAAGTTAAAAATGCAATGGCAATCAATGACACAATAAAAGAAAAGAAGGTATGAGATTATGCTTTTAATGTTTTCCTTAACTTAAAACTATTTTGTCTACATAAAAAGTAATAACAAACTTTGTTCTCACTTTTTATCTAGCTAAAAATTAAATTAACTTTGAGTTAAATGCATACCACAGAATAAGTGGGTAGAAGAAATTTGCTACTTGAGACTAATTCTTCTGGCCTACATTTCCCAATTTCCACCTAAATAAGGAAGGGGTCATCAACAAGCAGGCACTTGAAAGAAGAATTGTTTTAAATTACTAGCTACACTTATCTGGATTATACAAATAAAATTGTGATAGTAGAAGCATCTCAAATAATTTCATTATTTTTATCAGTTCATCTCAGCATGATGTGCAAAAAGGATACTTTAAAAAATCAACTTCAACTATTCAGAAAATGTATGCATTCATCAAACAAAGATTATCAGTTATGTCATTAGAATTCAAGTAAGAGTAAATATAAACTCTAAATAACTTTCAATTTAAAAAAAAAAGAAGAAAATTTGAAAAAGTCTTTCACATACCATTAAATTTTGAAAAAAAAATTGAAGTATATATATATGTTTGTTCTTTTTTTTTCTTTAGTATGTCATGATAGATTAAAGTTCTATATCAAGTATTGTCTTTATTATTTTTTATAATATCCATATATATATATAATAAATTAAGTTTTATATCTGTATTCATTTCACAATATACGTAATACACAAATCAATATATATATCAAAATATAGTAAAATTTACATAAATTATATTATTTTTAGAAGTACTTTTGACTATACATTTTGTAGTCTTTATCAACTATATAACAATGAATAATCAAGATGAGACACCCTTTAACAATACCCATAATTCAATTCAGATTTCCCACAATTCTGTTATCTTAACATTTGATGACTGGAGATTTATTAACATTTGTCGATTTCTTGAAATCAACATAGCCTCTTTTATTTTATGTTTATTATGATAACATTTAATTTGAATAATTTTCATATTTTTATAATCAAATTTAAATCCATATTGACAAGATTTATTATGATCAAATATAACAGATGATGAAGGTTTATTTACATCTATTCCAGATTGTTTCAATTTTTGAATTCTTTTATATAAATGCATATGCTATTTTATTCTTTTCTCAAATGTACTCTTAGATTCACCGATGTATTGTAAGCCACATCTACATATCAATTTATATATAATAGAATTTTGATTAAACTTTGAATTTTGAATTTTAGAGTTATTAAGAAATCTATTTATATTATTTGTTGAGAAAAAAGCAATATGACACAAACCATTATAAATTCTTCTAATAAACTTGATCTGCTCATCCGATATAAATGGCATTGAAATTCATTTCATTTTGATATTATTTTTATTTTTAATTTTATTATACAGAATAAAAGAGCATATGCTTTTATATAACAGAATTCAAAAAGAGACACATTCTGGAATAGATGTAAATTAACCTTCATCATCTGTTATATTTGATCATAATAAATCTTGTCAATATGGATTTAAATTTAATTATAATAATATAAAAATTATTCAAATTGAATGTTGTCATAATAAATGTAAAATAAAAGAGGCTATGTTGATTTCAAGAAATCATCAAATGTTAATGAATTACCAGTCATCAAATGTTAAGATAACAGAATTGTGAGAAATCTGAATTGAACTATGGGTATTGTTAAAGATTGTCTCATTTTGATTATTCAATGTTATATAGTTGATAAAGACTACAAAATGTATAGTTGAAAGTACTTCTAAAAATAATATAATTTATGTAAATTTTACTGTATTTTGATATATATATATATATGTGTGTGTGTGTGTGTGTGTGTGTTTGTGAATAGTATATACTAAATGCTTTATATGAATTTTTGTGTTTGTGAGGATATTTTAAATGTAAACATTTTAATGTGATTGACATTATCAAAATTTATTTTCTTTTTTTGTTGGCAAATAATTTGTAGTCATTCAATACTCATGAAGTATGTCTGAAGGGTAGGTTTGTTATAATATTTTACATGTGAGTATTTATATGCATAAACACAGAAATCCCTTTATTATTTATAATTTTATCACAGGAAGATATTTGTTAGCATTATTATAAGTTAGTGATAAAATCTCTTGCTAGAACCTTAAAAATTGAATGTGACACAGAGGAATGTATCAATGCTTTTGCCATAATTGAGGACCACTTGTAATATAAAAGGTATTAGTTTATAAAGAGTAGTTTAGAGAACATATATTTATATTTAGTATAGTCAATCACAATATTGTTTTAATCTGGATTCCAGAGTTGGTATAATCTTATATTAAAGAATGAATCTCTGTTCTTGTATTTGACATTAGAAAATGCTACTATTATTATATCTTATTTATTATTAAAATTAAATGGCCTTTTCCAGACACAAATGTAACTTAATAACTGTATTCTTAACAAATTTCACAAATATGATTTTCACAGAACTCAGGTAAAAAAATCCTATGACATAAATGGATATTGTGTTTTGTTACTTTGTTATTATTGCTACTCTAGAAAGAAAATAGAATGCATGTCATAAATAAAAGATAAAACCACTGATTTCATTTAAGGTGACAGTGTATTTTTTTAATTTCATCACTTATTGTATATGTGAGTCATAATGCAATACTTGATTTTGATAATTTAATTATTTTTACCCTGAAAATATGTAATTGCTAATGATTACTTGCACAAACATCAATAAGCAACTATATTATTCGACATTAATAATTTAAAAATATTAAATAGATTTATAATTTGTATTGTAAGTATAAATTAGATTCAATAAAATATTTCCTTTGTCTCTACTTTACATTTTGGTGGTTAATCAAGTCTCATTTGATACTTCTGAAACTATAGCTTGAGAGTATGTAAGTAAAATCTTAATAGAGACAATAAAGTTGGATACATTCTTTTTGTTTTTATTATGAGTTTCCTTTATTTAGTTATAAGGTATTATTTCAAAAGCTAATCTATTACCATATCAATTGCCAATAGAATATAATGTATAACTGAGAAATCTTATTGCTTTCTGTTCACTTACCATTTAATTAAAAGGTCATAATTTCATGTGATTATAAGTGTGTAGAAATTAGAGGGCATTTGAAAAAGGGAATTTTGTACATATGATTTAAAGAACTAGCTATCCATTATCTCTCATTCCAAGTTATGTACTATTACAGTTTGAATAGTTGTCTTCCCCACTTTCATAATATTACAATTTTGATGTTATCAAACCAGAACTTACCTTTTCATACAATTATAATTTGTTTTTCCAATTTATAGGGATTAATAAATAATCTTACCCATTGCCTATATATATATATATATACCATTACAATTTTGACATCACAATTCACAGTACATATCATAAGATAAACCTTGAACATCCTGTACCATTCTATTATAATTGAGATTTAATAAGTTCTTCATTTTTATTTATATATTATAGGGGTTACTATGCACAGAGCAAACAACTGGTGGTGCAGTTAATCAAAAATGAGAAGCAATTGATAGTTTTAGAGTAATCTGTTAAATAAATAATCAATAATTATATAATAGTAAAACTGATGAGTAGTATTTGGGGTTTTGTATATAAAAATCATCACAATACTGGTATTTAACAATCATTTGCTTCTACAACTACATATTTTAAACTTTGCACATCAGAGAGCATGTTCTCAGAACTATATGGGATTTCTCTGTGTGAGTCATGTGTGTGGCACTAATATTGTATAATTATTAGCATGTGTTATATAAAGCAAAAGATATTATGACTGTACACTAATTAGATATTATCAATTTGTGTATGTATTTTTAAAAAATAGAAAAATATTAGAAATTATACTTGCTTTAGTATATGCATAAAATAACAATCAGACAAATTAATAAATAATAAAATAATTTATTAATGAAAGAATAAATCAATATAATATTATTTGTAGATTCTCTCTTAAATAATTCTTAATTTGGATATGCACAAAAGTTTATATCTTTTATCACTCTAACCATTCATCATCACTTCTTTCATATGAATATGAAAAAGAAATTATTATTTATGTTAATGCAGCATTCATTGGACTAATTTTATTCATATTATTCTCAGTAAATTATAACATAGTTCACTCCAAGAATAATTCAAATTTAAAGATTTTATTATTCTCATTGATTCATGAACAAAATATAATGTATTATTTGACAATCTCAAATTTCAGTTTTCATTTGATGTTCTTTTATAGTTTAATGTCTTTTTATTTATTTGTCTTTTATATACCAAAACAATATAAAACATTAAATTTCTTTTCTTTAAATTATCTTACCACTGTGTCTTGCAAATCTTTTCTCTTCCTTTGAATATCTTTCAATTTTTAATTAATATCACATAATCATTAAATACAGTTACACTTAGTGTTAGTATTTTATTTTGCTTGAAACAAAAATTTCTTGACAATTTATCTGCAAGAAACACTGCACAATGCACTCAAGATAAGAGTGATGTGATACTTAGTTTGGTCTACTCCTCCATATTAAAAGAATATCCAAATATAATGAATATGTTTATAACTTTTAATAAATCAAAGTAATTAGAAAAAGTGACACACCTTATATAATTTTTGACTTTATAATCAATTCTTTTTTTCTGCTACTTCACACAAGAGTGAGAGAAAGACTTGTCTTTTTTACATGTTATCAATTTCATTTACATATGAAACCTTGTTGTTTTATTTATAAATTTTTGGAGTTGTCTCCTCAAATAATTTATAAAGTAATCTGTTTTCTAACCAAAGGAAAATTAATTAAATGGATATTCTAAAACATGTTGATAAAACACTAAGCGCAAATGAAATTTACTTTAATATGTACCTCAGCTGATATCAGTTTTAACACATTTTCTGCTTTGCTCATACCTGGATTTCAAATTGTTATCAGATAAAATTTGTGATTTTTTTAAAAAGTTTCCAATCAGGCTTAGGTTGTTGACACATAGCCTAAGAAACTGGTCCTAAAGCTATTGTTATTAAATGGATATACAGCTATATTTAGCTAGAGGTTAAAAAAAAACATTGCTAAAATTTATCAAAAATGCATGTCTAGTAATAACGATTTTTATTTTATCTTTTTTTGAAAGCTGTTACTAAGGATTTCGCGCTTTTTAAAGATTACTATTTTTTCTGTATGTAATTAATATCTCATTATATAATGAGCATACCAATAGCTCTTAACAATACCCCTATCACAGACCGGTTTCTAGCTCTGGCTTCCATCAATGAGATGCTAGGATATTCAAGCATTAGATTTAAAATTTCAGGTCAATCTCAGTACTTTATCTAATGCTTAACTATTAAGTAGAAAATTTGAAATTTTCAGACATTCATATGTATTTAAATACAGCTATCTAACTTAAATAGCTAGATGGGACTGAACTAAGTTCAGATCACCATATATTAATAGCTTTAGCACTATAAAGTCACCAAAGCCTTAAGAGCAATAACAATAATTGCAAGGAAATCAAGTCATATATCATGACTTAATTTAAAAAACTTGTATTACAAATGTTATATAATGAGCATGACAATAGCTCTTAACAAGCTTTTCAGAATATCCCTATCCTCTGACCACTTTTTACTTAATAGTTAACCATTAAATAATGCTTGAATATCCTAGTGACTCAGTGATGAAAGCCAGAACTAGAAACCAATCTGAGGATAGGCATATTCTGAAAAACTTATTAAGAATTGATGGCATCCTCATTGTATAATATTTGTAACATCAAGCTTATTAAATTGAGTCTCATGATATATGACTTAATTTCCTTGCAAATTTATATCTTGTTACAATGAAAATGATCTTCTCAGATTTAATTAATTAAATATATGATAGACTTTTCAAAACAATATTATATTTCCAAGACCTTTTTAATCATTGCATCAACATCTCAACTTCATTATATCAAAATTACCCACTGGTACTATGAATACATTTCACAAACAACTTTTCACAAGCTATGTGAGTTAAAGCTATCAAATACTTGAATCCCCTTTCAATGTTGATACCTTAATATATAAACATCACACCATTCTCCTGCAAAATATCCTGATATATATCTACTTTTATAATCTTTGTTTTTCTGAGAAATTATTTTATTGGGTTATTGTGTCTAAGAAGTATATTTTGTGAATAAAGACCAAGAATTCATTAAGATTATGTAAAAATATACAAAATGTTGAGATTTAGTTTAAAATTAGAAAAATGATGGAAATAAGAAGATTAAATTACATCAATCATATTTTCATACATTTATAGTAAGAAACATAATGAGAATAAAGAAATTAAGATAAGGTATCAGAAATTATTAAAGAAGATAAAAAAGTATGTAAATCAACATTAGAGACTGTAAATAGTGAGAAAACAAAAAAAATAAAAATATGGGTCATATATATATAATTATATTAGAAAAAAATAATGATACTTGGGAAATAAAAAATAATCAGAGTAATTAAAATTCAGAAATTGAATTAGGTAAAATAGAAAGTCTTAACTTATTTTATATATTGAAAATAAAAGTACTATTTATTCTGATTGCCAAAAAGAAACATAATTAAATATTAATAAAGCCAGAAAATGTTTATAAACTAAGAACAGAAATTGAAAAAGTATATATCTACAGATACAAACCAAAGTAGATGTAATAAATATATGCATATTATTAATGACAGACATGAATAATTATAAAGGATTTGCTACTGAAAAAATATTGAAAAACTGCTGAATGTAAAAAAATTCATTGAAAAATTGAGCAAAGACTAAAAATAGAGATATATTTTTATTACAAAATGTTGCCCAGCACTTGGTTTCATATCCAAAACGAATATTATTGATATCAATAAACAAAGGGATACTGTAAAAAAATTGGACAAATCACTTTAAAGATTGGTGTGAGTGAGTGAGTGAGAGTGAGAGAGAGAGAGAGAGAGGGAGAGGGAGAGGGAGAGGGGGAGGGGGAGGGGGAGAGGGAGAGGGAGAGGGAGGGGGAGAGGGAGAGGGAGAGAGAGAGAGAGAGGGAGAGGGGGAGGGAGAGAGAGAGAGAGAGAAAATACTGATTAATCATTTGAATAAAACTTTTGGTCTCAGACGCAGTTTGATATTTGACGTTATATATATACACAAATTAAAAATTGAAATCATAAAGAATAAATACTAAATTAACTAACATAAATTATAAAAGTAATTCACCTTATACAAATGCTAATTTCAAATAGATCTCCTAATGGAAGAATGAATATAAATGTACTTTTTGAAAAAAATTTCAGCTTTCATTGGTTTTATTATAAAAACGTAATTACTCCAATATATAAGCATTCAAAAAGAGAAACAAAAAAAATGAATTAAGCCCATGAAGTTGATCTTTTATTTTTAGCACTTAGTAATTTCAATCATGCAGAGAGAAAGATAGAAGGAGAAAAAGGGAGAGAGTTATTAAAAACGATTTACAATAGTTTCATTAAATAGAAATACCGAGAGCTAACTATTGCATTATTAAAATTTAATTTTATGATAAGTGATTGGCATAATATTATTATTTATTCTGAAAATTCCAATTTTTAATTATTATATATATGTGTGTAATTCTTATTGCGAAGTTTTTATTCACCAATGATCGATTACGTCTATGTATATATATATGTAAACTAAATATGCTAGTATATATATATTCTAAATACATATGCAGACAATAATTAAAAACTAAGCGGTTGTATCAACGCAGAATATTCAGGTATATCAATACATTATAATTGTTACCGAGGCATAGAGAGAGAGAGAAAGAGAAATGTCATTTTTGAAAGACTTTAATTTTCAACAGTTTATTATATGACACGTGATTTAGTACAGTGATGAAGAGATGGATTCGGAAGTCCAAGTTCTAATGACCGCGATTCCAGTTTTATCACTTTCAGTTCTAAAAATTACATACTGCCTCCTAAATAATAATTCATTCGATTAGTTATTTAATGGTTTACTACATGAAACATAATTATTGGGATAGTCCGTTTTAACCCATTTTATTATTGATACGCTTTAATATAGAAAGCGCTATTTATTCATAGCTTGAGGAAGAGTAGTTAGCTATTCTTGATTAATTATTTAAATATATAAACATATGGAGAAAGAAAGGGAAAAATGCGCCTGGGATGTTCTTAATTATTAGCACCAATTATTTAAATCATACAAAGAAAACGAAAAAAAACTAATAAAAATGAAATATAGCAGTTTGATTAAGCAGAAATAATACATTCCACCCATATACAAAGAAAAGAAAAAGTTTATTTATTTATTTTTTGTTTCAAACATTGAATTCATAGATAAATAGAGTATTTTACAAAAGAAATGTCCTTTAGTCTTAATGTCAAAAAAATAATTTAGGAGGGAAAAAAGACAGTAATATTTAAGATAAAGTGAATGCTACCATGGCAAAAGTAAATTTATGTCAAAAGAAAGTTTGCAACGGAGAAGTGGACTCATTTTCTTCTCTTTTTGAATTTATAACAAATTCGAATAATAAAATAGATGCTGATACTATGACATGTATAACACACCCCTTAAAAGAGTTTACAAGTGGGCTTGAAAATCTATTTTCCTAATTTAATAAATAAAAATATTGAATGGATAGATTTCCGTTTAACATTAATACAGCAACCACGCCAGAAGTTATCACATGCAGAAGAAGAACAATTATTGGTACTAGCTTCAGATGGATTCTAGAAATATAAACACAAGGAGTGTATTTTAGCATCATTCTGTTTGCAAATGCAACATGCGTATCTGGGTTTAACACAAAAAGTCTTGAAATACATTTTACCATTTCCAATTTCATATCATGTAAGATTGCTTTTTCAGCATTTGTAGACATTAGGTCAAAAAAAAGGAATAGGCTTTTGGATGTAGAACCCCAGCTTAGATTAAAATTAACAACCAGGGAACCAAATTATAATAATCTGTCGTTTCAACATAAACAATTTCATTTTTTCCATTGATCTTAATAAATTTTAGTTATAGTATAACGTTTATTTATATTTTATTAAGAATATTTTTTTTTTCGTTTATTATTCTTTTTATATACTAAAAAAAAAAAAAATAATATATATTTTTTATTATAATTGAATTACATGCAATTTTTTGATGAGGGGTATTTAGCATTACGAAAAATCATTAAAGGGGTACACAGGTATTGAAAGTTTGGGAAACATTGCTTTAGATAATAGTCATTTGATTTAGAAATTAAAGCAATAGTCTACCATGTCTATTATCTGGGATCAAAGCTTAAAATATTTGTTGCAGAAAAGTGAATGATCTCCAATTTAATTTTTTTTTTAAAAAAAATCGATTCCAACTAGTTATTTAATACTGTTCGATAAGAAATAATTAGTAAGGTAAAAAATAAAAAATGACACCAAAGAAAGTCTAAATTTTTTACACAGTAATTGATGCATAATTTATACATATAATATAACTGCAATATAGTGCTACTAGAGCCTCTTGGCATAGATTTGGTGCTTCTACTAACTGTCTTCGACATGAGATTCGTTTTCATTTCAGATAAACCTTGAACTTTTTAAGGTTACTTTTGTACTTAGAATTTTTATTTCAGGTAAATGGTTTCATATCCAACTCAAATAATTATTCAGTAGTTGTCAGTAAATGGACATTTATTTACTCTTATCTCAACATCATAGTTCTATATTAATATGAAGTATATTCCAGATGTCTACTGAATATAAAAATTAAATATCCCATTGTAATATCGTACTGTGATTTTAACTATTGTTGAAACATGGGTCCTAGTTTTATAAGCATTGAACTCATGGTTATATCTATCTTAATATAATGATGAACCAATGTTTTATCGAAAGAAACTGACTGATTAATCACAATTAGAAATAAACTAATATCTCATTTTTAGCAAACATCCAGGATTGGCATTAATATTTTTTTTTAAAAAAAAAAGGGTTCTGAATTAAATTATATAACCAATGTCTCATAAATCCTTGATTAGTTATATTTTTTTAAAATTTATGTATACCTTAAATGATTCGTGCAGTCATGAAAGGCAGAAGATGGATGTTTTCTCCAAGTGCAAAATTGACCTTAACATAATAATAATAATAATAATAATAATAATAATAATAATAATAATAATAATAATATAATAATAATAATAATATTATTATTATTATTATTATTATTATTATTATTATTATTATTATTATTATTATTATTATTATGAAATTAAATAATAAATCTATATTATGCAACAAATTATCGCTTTTATGGTTTCAAATGTGTTTATTGTAAATTTGTATTATTTACATATTTCAAGGATTAAAATTTAAAACTTCACAAGAACTTTTGAAACACACACGTAATACAGATATATATTTATTAAATATAACACTATGAAGCCAAATCCAAATATTAATGTACATTATTTATATTAAAATATACATTGAAATTTACTATTTATTTTTAGAACTCTATATATATGCCATCTTTAAAACATTTCTTCACACATATATATATAATGTTAGAAACGCTACACTTTAAATATTACTTAATTTATATGACATGAAAAAATTTCAAGTACTAATATATATAAATACATACATTTGCTAAGGTAATAAATATGAATTCAATTTTGCCTGCAACTCTAGAACTTAAATGGAAACTAATTGAAACAATAATAACTATAAGAATGAAATTATATACATTATATATATATGTTAATTCTAATATTTTCACGGATAAAAGATGTCATATTATTATTACTATTTGCGGGATATTCCGTGTAATGAAAAATCTAAAAGCTGACGTTTCAGCATTTAGCTTTTTCATTACACGGAATATCCCGCAAATAGTAATAATAATATGACATATATATATAAACAACACCTAAGTAAAATTTGTATAAATTAATATTCCCAAAGGAGACTTCTAACTACTTATTTTTAGTAACATTTTATAAAGCGAACCGATCATTAATATGTAATATTAAAACTTTATTAAAGTTTGCAGTACTAATAAATATGCTTGAGTAATTTTTGCGCCAAATATATTACTAAATATTTTACACTATATAGTTTATATTATATAATGATAATAAGTTTAGTCCTTCATAAAGCATTTAAAAATTAATACTTACAGATATTCCTAAAAATATTAATTTGATCTATTTTCAGTTAGATAATGTTTATATCTAAGATGACATTTAACTTTCACAATCATCATCTAAATTACTTTCAAAATAAATTCTTGTGCTGCAAATAAATGAATTAATTTTTGTCTTCTTAATATCTGCAAGTCTTTGCACATTATTTATATACAAATGTTTGAAGAACTTTTATTTCCATTAGAAAATATAAATATCTATATACAACTTTTGAAAATATGTTGTGCATAAAAATGACAAATATAATAGTACATTTTAGTTTCTATTTTAATACCAAAAGTGCATCTACAAAAAATATAACATTAATAACAGTGATACTTATATATATATAATTAAAATCAGTCAACACTTAAGACAATCCCAATAATCAATATCAATCAACAATCTCAACCTGTCCCCTTTTAAACTAAATAAATGCAAACATAGATAAAATCTCACAAATTACAAGAAATTGATGGAAAGTACTATTTTGCAGTCTTGCATTGGTGGTTGAGAGGTCAGCATGACTTCCTTGCACTTTCAGGCAGTTGCCTGGGTTGTGGGTTTGTGTCCCGGCCGATGCTATGACACTTAAAAAAAAGGTACTATTTTGCAAAATGTGGGATTTAAAAGCTTTTTATTTTTGATCCAACAAATGTATCCTATCATTGTCATATATTTGGACAATACCAGTTTTGGAAAAAAAAAAGTAAACTCCAAGGATAAGATTACATTTTATCACTTTGTTTATTTTTATGATCTAAAACTCAGATATAATATGTTAAATTGCATGATCAAATTTATAATTTTGAGCCTGTATTTTATTTTTTATTGTCATGTATCCTATCCCCACATTTGTTTTCCTTCACATATTTATTCTTTGTATAAAAAGAACAATAACTAGGAAATCTTAAACCTACACTAGGTCAAATATTACACCAGCTTCCCTTACTATTGGTCGTTAAGCACCCACACATCCCAAACTGAAAATATTAATATAAAATTTATATACATGAATAAGATTATGCTAATAATTTTATTTACAACAAAAATATAAATTCAAAATGACTTAATGGCACAATTTTAAATTAACCTCGACCTTAATTAATGTAATACATAAATATATTAATAAATCCATGTTAAAACAATAAGTATAGAAAGATTATGACTAATGTTTTATAGGTATAATACTATTTTAGATCCTAAATGATTCCAAGTTTAATTGTATAAATTAAAATTATTTTAGACTATGGACATTACATTATTTAAATAATAGAATATTTTTATTATAATTTTATATACATTTTTATTTACATTAATTGGTAGATGTGAATATACTTCTGCCTAAAACAAATTGGTGAGACAAACAAAGCTTAACACTGCATTTAGATTTAGCACACTTTTTTGACTTACATTTTTTATAAGAAAAAGAAACCAATCAATCAAAATAATTCAATAATATTCAGCAATGTGGAATGAACTTTTTTTACTTGATGAAAATGAATAGAAATTATTTATAAATTACTGGAACATCTCTTTTATTTTAGTATTGATAAAGGGATTGCATAAACCCATTTTAGTTTTAAATTTTTACTCTTTAGAAACATTACAATATTGAATTCAAATGATTATATTAAATGTATGTTTTAATCATATAGTTATTATTAATACAAGGTCATTATTCACATCATATAAAACTACAGATTTAATTGTTTCATGGCCAGAATAAATTATCTGCTAAACTATAGTAATCATTCAATTTAAATTATGTCTTAATATAGAATTTAAAATGTTTATGAATAGAGTAAATTATCTGCTAGGAAACAGCACTATATGCTTCCATTTGGTATATGAATTATTTATTAACTCATTAATGACTTCAGAATTTTTAATTAGTCTGGACCATATAATTATTTGTGATAGACAAACATGATAAACTAAATTTTGCACAACCATTATATATATATATATGATTAAAAAAACTTGTATTTAATATTATCTTTTTTCCCCATTAAAATATAGTACCGAAATAACCTTCTAACATCTTTCATTATCACTGATACCCACCCTATATTAAATGCAACTTTCAATGGCTAAAACTTAAGAATTTAGAACTTAAATTTACTCTTATTTTTTATACTAATATATTTAATTTGACATCATGAACATAATAACTAAAATAACTTTCATCATAGGATTAGTTTTACTAATTGATTTTTAAAATTTCCAGAATGTTATTTATTTAAATTTCCAATCTTTTCCTTTATTCATATATACATGATTGTAAATAAGAAAATAATAAAAGCGATTTAATTCTGTAGTAAATTTTTCATTTATTTTTTAAAAACTGATTTGAAATTTCCATTTAAACTCTTATCAAGTAATTAAACTAATGATCCTAATTCTATTTATATATTTTAATTTTAATAATCTTTAAAAAAAATCTCTTTTAGAATTTTTTAAAATCCTTATAGAAAAAACATGTTTTTATTCTGACAGTGTTTTCATAAATGAAATAGATTCAGAACTCATTTTGCTTTCGCTTCGACAAACAAAAAAAGTCAAATAATCTAGCATTTAAAGTTTTATAAAATAAAAACCGTTTGGTCAAGATACATTCGCTCTTTAAATTATAATTTAATTAAAACAAGAAAACTTGATCATCGCAATCTATATAATTGAAAACATAAAATAACATTTTAAAAATATGAAATTTTTAAATAATAATTAAATACAATATTGCATAGAATATTGTCCAAGGAAAAGTAATTAACTTATCATAACTTTACATTCAAAAATAAAAATGACAGTTTATGCTTTATTTCTTGGAGTCAATTCTAGATTATTGCTGATTTCAATAAAAAATAAAGCACAATAATGTGCATTTCTTACGGTGTTTTTTTTTTTTTAATTTTCAGCCCTAAGAATTATTTTTGCAATATTCCACTATTTATACCATGCTATAATTTACAGATTTTGCAATTATTTTTTGACAGTTGTTGTTTTTTTTTTTTTAATAAGAACGTAGCAGAAGGATTCTGACAAGTCTCACTGTTGTTTTTAAATATCTGGAGCATTTGCAACTTTTAATGTCTTACATAATTGATTGAATCAGTCATTTGTTCTGGCAGATAAAATAACTAGTGTTAAAATACATTTTGGTGGTATTTTAATTTACTCGTGCTTGCTGGCAACATTTCAGGCAAATTTATACATTTAAAAAAGCAGAATTAGAAAGAGATTTCCCCCATGATGGCCATCACCAGCAAAAAAAAAATAGTTTTGATATAATATTAGAGTCTGAAGAGAATCTTCGGCGTTTGTATAACTATTAGTATATTAACTGATCTCATATACAAAGTTGATTAGGTCTGATATTTGTTTTCTCTATCATTAACAACAAAACAGTATCTATTACAATATAGGTATATATATATTTCATTCTTTTATTTGATAATTTTTAATTTAAAAAAAAATAGAATATTCCACATAATTATATATATATTACTTAGCAAAATCAAGCTGTTTTTTTTTTTTTTTAATGATTTTAAAATAAAATCCTTTATTTTTATTTTTCCTTTTCATGTTTAGGTTTGCCTTAAATTTTTTTAAGAAACTTCGATAAAGTCGTATTTCTATGCATTTTTCTTTATTAACTTTCTAATTCCTATATGTTAGAAAATCATTCTAAGAATTTTTTTATAAAACTGTATGCCTTTTATAAGAATTGAAATCAAATTTAATTTATAATTTTAAATTAAATATAAATAATCTTCAGAAATTTTTGAATTGGATGGTAATCCATAAGATAGAAAAGTAGACTAGGCGATTGAGATGTAATACATAGTCCAATTCAATTAATACATTGTTTAATGCCAAAAAACGTTGTAATATATAGACTATTTTCTCTCAAAGTTGTTATACAAAAGAGATAGAAAAAACATTCTTCTTTTATTCAAAGAACATAAATGCATTGTTAAATTTGTCTTTAAAAAATCCTCTACAGTATTTAGAAGATATGATGGCAAGTTTATTAAATTAATTAAAATATGATTAATTATAGGGTTATAATTTAAAAGACACATTTTCATTGAATTGAACATAAGAAGCAATGAAAATATTAGATATTCTAAAAAGTATTTTATAGTAAAAAAAAAAATCTGTGGTATTCATTCAAAAGTCAGTTTTTATCATAGTTATTAGAAAACATATTTAAAAAAATAGATTCAAAAGCTTTGATTTAGAAGATATGACTGAAAAAAAAAGCACAATAGAAAGCTAGAACTAGATAAGGATATAGAAGATTTTTAGCCAGAAAATTTTGTAACAGAACAAATTAAAAGATAGTACAAAAAGAATTAAGCAAACAGACTAAAAACAAAGAGTGGATTTATCTAAATGGTTTGTAGTAGTGTCATTTAATTTTAATTTTTTCTTAGTTGCCTTTTTTTTTTTTTTTTGGAGTTAAAATTTTTGCTAAATCAAAGTATGAATTTATATTAACTATTTTTAATAATATTTATATAATACATCCAATCAGTTAGATGATAACTTATATACTATGATATCTCATTAAGATATCATATCTTTAACTAGTAAATTAACTTTTCTGGTTCAGCTATATTTGAATATTTTTTTTAAAATGAATTATATCATTTCACTTCCAATTTATTATAGTTAAAGCTGTTGTCCGTCTAACTTCTTATTATAATCTTGTAAGTCTTGTACATTTCTGTAAAATTAAAGGCAAATATATCTTATCAACATAAAAATGAATTTTACACTGAAATTATTATGTCTTATATATCTCGGCATTTTAATGTCTTTGGAAAACCATTCTCTATTTTTATTCTACCACTATTTTAATACAGATTAAAAACAGTTTTATTAAATATAGAATTTTACCAATTTTAAAAAAAATATTTATATGTATCTATTAGAGGTGATAACATATGTTTTTTATTTTATTTTAAAGAGGGACTTAAGAGTAAAATTATTTATTTCTATCTTGTAATATTCTAATTTGGTTCTCATGGTATTTACATTGAAATTTTTAAGAGCAAAGTATTTTAATATAGGCAATAACATTTAGTCCTTTATAATTCCTAGGGTTTCTTTGGATTTTTGTTATATACATTGTCATATAAATGCTCTTTTTCTATATTTCACAGATACACATTTTAGTAATACTATCAATTCAATAAAAACCCTGTAGCAAATTATGAATACACTGAATAGCATTAGGAGATAGTTTCATTTTTTAATTTACATTTTGTTTCTCAAATTAATTATAAATGAACAAATTCTCTACTATTTAATGGTTCTCTTATAAAATAAAAGAACAGCGGCTTTCAAGGAGTAATTTTACCAACACCACACTGATTTGTAATGGGTGTGATCAATATAAAAAGTTCAAGAATCCTTAAGACTTCTAAGTTTCTTGTTATATTTTCATTATTTTTATATATTTATCTTATTATTGTGTTCTATTCTTTTTTAATTACTTTATCTTCGATTTCTAGCTCAATAAAGTTTAACAGATAGTAGCATTGACAGACTCAAGAAATTAAAAGTCAGCTGATCGATTTCAAAATTTTATAATAGTTGCAGTTAGTTCTTTCACATGCATGCTGCAATGTCACATGACTTGTTAAGCAACAACATATAATTTTAATTTTTAATTTTGAATTATTTATTGTCTTTTGATGTCATAGGACTGACTTAGTTGTGTTTAACATCATAACTAGGGTACTCACCTGTCATATAACCTCCTAATCAACTATTCATACTATTACATATGTGTATATATGATATAATATTTAGTTAACTGTTGGAAATTATGTTATATATATATATATATATATATTGATATGAAGATTTTCATGGGTTGCCTATATAAAAGGCATATTTTGCAGGTTCATCCATGTTAAAAAATTTAAATATTGATATACCGATATTTCGACTTGATCACACAAGTCATCCACTGGATGATAAAAGGTAGAAAGACAGTTGTAGAGGTGCTACAATCACTGATTTGAAAAAAATATTAAAGTTCTATCAATAGCAAAAATGTTAAATTAAGAATGTTTTTTTAAAAAATCTTTCCAAATAGGAGGAAGTCTGCATGTATCATCTTGCTTATTGATACAATCTGGCCTTTTAAGTATCTCAATGGCTTCTCTAATTTTGCACTGGTAGAGATTATCACATCTGGATAGGATCCTGCTACTACAAAAATCAATTTTATGACCTGAATCTATAGTATAGAATGAGAGTACTGATGATGATGAGTGTTGTTTAACTGCATTAGCATGCTCATCTCTGCTAACACTGATGTGACGATTACTCATACCTATGTAAGAAGCATTACAATTTTTACATGAAATTTGATAAACATCACGAGATTCAAGAGGGATTGAATCCTTAGGCTTGGTTATTATATTGCTGATCTTTTGATGAGTAGAAAATGCTGTATCTATATTATAGCGTTTTAATATACATACAATACTGTCTGTGAAACACAAATCCTAATAGCTGATTTATCATGTTGTTGTTTTCTATTTTGTCCATTTTGGGCTTAAAATAAGACTTTTTTTTTTTTATAAATTTATAATTATAACTATTTTTTAACAAAACCCTATTAATATGATTTATTTCTTCTTTTAGATGTGACTTATCTGAAAGGTTAATTGCTCTATTTAAAAGAGTTTTGGCTACAGTAACTATCTGAGTTGGGTGATGATGAAAATGTAAATGTAAATATCTGTCTCTGTGTGTATTCTTTCTGTAAATTGAAAAAGATAAACTATTTGGTGTTCTGGTGACTAGAACATCAAGAAAAAGGAGTTTTCCATCAGACTCTATCTCCATTTGCAAATTTAATATGAGGTTGCATATTATTTAAATGTAAGAAAAAATCTTCTAATTTATTTTTTCCATGTTGCCATATGACAAAAGTGTCATCTAAGTATCTGAGCCAAATGAGAGGTTTTAAAGATGATGATTCTAAAGCACAAGTTTTTATAATTTCCATGAATAAATCAGGTATTACTCCTGACATAGGTGAGCCCATAGAGTACCAAAAACTTGTCTGTAATGCTGTCCATTGTATAACATGGATGAACCCACAAAATAGGTTTATATATATATATATATATATATATATATATATATATATATATATATATATATATATATATATATATATCTGTTCAATTTCTATTCTTTTTTCTTTATTCTTAAAACTATTTACTATAAGATACTCTCTCTATTTGTATTGACATCAGTGTAAGCCAGAGTAATCAATGGATGCCATAAGGCTTCTGCATAAAATCCTCATCTAGTGCCTACTCATTCAATATCCCCTGACTAGTTTCTGGCTTGTGGCCTTCATCAGTGAGGAGCCTTGGATCTGAGAGCACTGCACCTAGATCTTAGGATATCGAGTGGCAATACATATAGAGAGTTTTTCCAGTTTTAATAACAGTTATAAGCAAGCATAAAAAATGGTGATCATATGATGTTTATAAGATATTCTCATTATCACATCCTTTTTTATATTTATATCCTAAATTAAGATGTATAGTTGTAATATTTAATAACGATGATTGTTATGATCTTTTAAAATCAGACAAATAGGAAGTGCATGGCACTTATATTCCAACTAAGGATAAAAAATTTTGATTTTTATCCCCCCCACCACCACTACACAAATGCATACATATATGTTGTCTTTGTGTTTGATATAATGCAACTATTTTAATAAGTAGCCAAGCATTGGTGGTCGAGAGGTCAGCACAGCTGCCTTACAAGAAGTTGTCCCGGGTTAGCGGGTTCGCTTCTCGGACGATGCTATGACACATGAAAAAAAAAACTATTTTAATAAGTAAATTTTTAAATTGAGATAAAAATAAAATGACCAGTGTTAAGTTTGAATTCGTGTTTCAGAACAATGTACTGTATTCAAAGAATCACTTAATTTAAGATTTAAAATTATAGTAATCAGTTGTTTTAATATATTGTATTATGTATCTAAAATGGATCAGCTCAGATATTGTAATAGTTATCTTTAAAATAAAAATGTTATGCAATTACTATGTAAATATATTTTCCATATATAATACATATTACGTTTTTGTGTGAATACATAGATATATGATAAATGCATGAAATCTAATTTGTATATATATATATATATGAACATCTGTGCATGCGTACTTGCATGTAAGTTTACTATACACACATGCATGTATACATATACAAACAAACAGCTTTTTAATAATTCTTAGCAAGACTGATTTGAAAGATATTAAGCCGTTTCAATTCTTGTTTTAAGACTTCAGAATGTTCAGATACTTATCAAAAAATACTGAATAATTAATTAGGTTTGCTATATGTGTGTTTTTTAAAAAAAAAATTCAAAATTAACCTATATTTGAACTCACGTCATAGGAGAATGCGCTATTTTTGCACTATGATATCAGATGTATGTAATCTTAATGCTAAATTCTATGCCCATATACTCAAAGAGATATATTCATGACATGTTCGCTTAAGAAACATTATCACTAGCAATTTTACAATTTTAAAAATATAACTAAGTTTCAAATACATTTTCACATGTTTTTAAAATCATATATATATATATATATAAGAGAAATTGAGAGTAAATGTTCTTTAGTAAAGGATATGTATTTGTAGTTCCGGCTTCCAGTAAAAATATTTTAAAATTTAATTCTATTTACCAAACAATAATTTATTCTGTATTTCTTTTAAACTTCATCCTAGAATGGAGTTAATACTGAATAAATATATGAATGTATTATATATACATCACATGCATGATTTTTTTATATCTGAATTTTGACGAGAATAGTGCATAAGCAATATATGTCTAGCGATAATAATTTCATTGGTTGAAATAATGCTATTTATTAGACTAAAAGGTAAAGGTAATTGTGATTTCAATATTTCTAGAAATACAACAAATTCTCACTAGTATTGAAAACTACATCAAATTCCAATCTTATTTTTATTTTTACATTTAGCATCGATTTTCATCTGACTAATCCAAATTAACCTGCGATTTTTACCTCAAGGTAACTATGACTATATATCTATTTATTGCATATTAATGATTTCAAATTGGACGGATCATAGACGGTCTATCTGAAAAAAAAAAAATCTATGACTCTTTAGGAACAGAAAAAAATGCCAAAAGTTTAGTCGCTAGGACCAAAAACAATTTATATTTTTTTTTTGTTTTAGGAAAAAAAAAAGTTCATAATTAAAAATAAATCATCATTGTTAAAAAATACCGTTTTTGTTCTTAGAAATCTTCCCCATTTACATATTTGCGAATCACCTGCCCAAAACAAATTTAAAGAATAGAATAATGACATTTGGAATAATTTTAAATATTGCTCATAATAATCTGACATGACTTGAAAATTCAAAATCTTAAGCTCAAATAATTATAATATTGTATATCTAGAGTATAACTTACTAATGTATCTCTGCTAATCTTTAACCCGTGCAGTTTAACTTAGTTGGAAGACAGCAGACTCAGGAACTAAAGGTTATCTGATCAACTCTCAGCTAAGTAAAATGATATGTCAGATTGATCAATAAATGAAAGTGTTATGTTCAGCCTTCAAACTGATGCTAGAACGTTACCTCACAAACAAATGATACACAATGCAAGTCAATTTAGAATAATCTCTCACACATACATACATATTTAAACTGTTGTGTATATAACGTTATAAAGATATATTAATTGTGAAGTTGAATTATGTTTTAATATATATATATATGTCTGCCAAAAGTATTTGTAACAATCAAAAGCATAAGAATGGCAGTTAGTAATTAGTGACCACTATTTATAGCGTCCATTATTTCCATATCAAACAGCTAATATTTAGTTATATAATTTTTAAAAAGAACACAATAAAATAATTAATTAAGCCTTGTACACTTACACGCCATCACTTTCTATAAGAAATTTTAAATCCAATATGATAAACTGAAGCAACAATAGTACAACTTAAAAATGCTGTGTAATTATTTGTATAATATATATTTACAATTTGCGATTGTAAATACAATATACACAATAAGAAAAGTGCTCATTTACGTATATATAATGAAATAATTTATCAAATTAAATAATAGATATAAATTAATTCTAAATACATTATATAAATAGTCATTACCATTACCAAGATGTAATTCCACAAATGACTTAGACTTCAAACTTTTTTTTCTTCCTGATATTATGCTTAATTAATTTTAAATCACTTTTATTTATTTATTCTTACATCTTTTGAATTCTCCTTACTTTTTGTCGCAGAGAGGCAAGATAAATAGGTATTCGACTATTCCCTACAGTCAAACGATGGCATTATATTATCATCGATGGTAGTTTATCATTGTATGCGATGCCCTCAACACATTTTATTTTAATATTTAAATAAAGGTTACATTATAAACTATGAGTTCTTTACTTCATTAAGTAAGGACAACCATTAGTGTTTTTTTTTTTTTTGTTTGTTTTTTTTTTTTTAAAAATCACATCACCAATCTAATTTTATTTCTTCTTCATTTTTTTTCTAAATCCCTTCCTCTCCTTTTTTTCCCCATAAATTATTACACTTTTAAAATTAAAATAAGCAATATTCTATTATTAAATATAAGGAATAAATATATTCTTATAAGTAATTACAAAAAACAAAAAAAAACCTGTCTTATTTAAAGACTGTACACGACATAATTCAGTACTAAGGCTAGACTTGATTTGAATCTTCTACTCTTAATAACAATAATCTTTACTCCATTTAGGCCTCATTTGACGTTATTAAGTAAACAGGAAACAATTAAGCTAGTTTTAGTAAGTAACTAAGTAAGTTTTAAGATTAATTGTCTCAAATCAGACATACGTGTAGTATGTACGTTAAGAGATTGACTGAGAAAAAGGTTTTATGGTTACAAAAAAAAAAATCTATTAATATGGCTGCTGTGATTATACAATTTAAAAAATATTTCAATATCCCTATATATTTATATAAATGTCAAAACAATTGTTAAAAATTTAAAACGGTAGATTTTTTTTTTTTTTAATTGAGATTTAAAATGCGAGACTAATGCAATAAGAAAACTTGTTTTTTTTTTTTTTAAATATAAAAACAAAATAATTGTAATTAGTAATTCTTAAAATTAAAACAGACACATATACACATACCGCAAACAACTGCTTCTCCTTAGCGGTGTAATGCAAATTGGCTTCTTCTGGAATCATTCCCACTTCAGTGAAACAACTGTAATGATAATCGTTCTAACACTTGGCCAATTCATCGCGTATATATCTTACAACATAATGAGGATTTTTATTACTTTCAACTGTTTAACTGATTTCTTATCTTCAAATTTAATCCAAACCTTAACAACACATCTTTTTCCAACCTTTATATTACACTAATGTTTTCATGAAATTCCTATTTCTAAATATCTCACTATTAACCATTTCCCCAATTCCAAACTTATGTGTTTTCAAATTATGTCTCATATTTTTCATGATGTTTTTAGATTTCGTTTAAGTGTTTTTACATATTTTTCTCCCTCTTATACATTAAATAACGTTTTTTTATTATTATTTCTATTTCATTTTTCATAATTATCTTTTCCAGAATTATATTAGTCTTTTTATTCCATTTTTGAAATAACTATAAATATAATCATTAGCAATATCCTGGCAAATTTACTAATCCAACCCATTTCGTCACTTTTAGCTTTCCAAGTTATCCAATTAAACAGTTTCTTCACAATTCTATCATCGCTTAAAAAATGTCAATCCAACAAAAAGCTTATATATATATATTTCAGACATATGACGACATGAATAGCTTTCATTTCTAAAAGTAAACAACATCAGATATATAGAAATAAAACTATGCTAATAGCACATTTTTATGATAATCTGACTATTTCTGCTTCTAAATTTTACTAATTAAAATATTTCAGATTGAGTTTACTGATTTCTTTTTATTAATAATAACAATAACTGATTCTAACTTGACTCTTTACCAACATTTAGTATAGATTATATATACTATGATACTTATAGAATTCGATATAGGTCTAAGAATTAAATACTTTAATATATTATTTACTATTTTACAATCTTCTAATCTTAGCAATTTATTGTTTCAAAAGAAAAAACCCTGTGGATTTGACATAGTTACTAATTAAACAGTAAGTAACTAGATATCATAGCACCGATTGGTATTGGATGATTAATCAGAATGGCTAAATGCTGTTGGTTGGGGAAAAAAATCAAATTACTTGAGAATTTTTCAGTTATCTGAATAGCATAATTTCATTATAAATTATTTCTCAACTCCAGGACATAATAGCAAGCTAATATAATAATGACAACATCAAATAATCTTGGTTTTTATAACAAAACTATATATATTATATCAATATATATATATATACCATTTATATTTAGAGCGATTTTATATCAGCTGATGGATTGATTTATTTATACTACTTAACACACACACACACACACACACGTGTATATATATAATCCACAATCTGTTGAAAATTAATCTTTTATTATTTTAAAAAGATTTTTAGAAAAAGGCAATATAGTCAAACAATAAAGTTATTTGATTATTATCAATGATAATTTAAAAAGTAAAGTATCATTGAATCAGAGTCCATAGACTAGGGACATCCCCCTCACATTGCGAAAGCTATATTATATTACAATAATGATTTGTTTCATAGTTGGCATATTTATAATCACATAACTGGAATCACGTTTAAATATCCATTAAATAATCGATATTACATAGATAGCCGGATTGTTTGTAGGTTTACTATGTAAACAAAAAAAAAATGTCAGTTATCTGAAAAACCAGTTAAATTCCTGTCAAATGTAATCATCCCGTCATAAATATAAACATGATTTTTCTAATCACTACACTATCCGCATTTTAGCTTGTCATTACTTCATCTAATTTCTTAACAAAAGTTAATTACGGATTTTTATGTATACACATTTCAAAATTTCTATAATTATATTTGTTTTTATTTTAGAATTATTCAAAATATTAATAGTTATAATCTTTAATATTATAAGGAAGGTATTGAAAAGATTTTTGTCCTATAATGGGTTGCTAAGTAAGTATTAAACTTTCTTGTGCATAGACCTTGAATATAATTTACCTTTAATTTAAATAATCTTAATATTTTTCTTTTATATACCAAGATCGTAGTCAACCCAAGCAACCATACAATTATTGTCAATACTGAAAATATAGACATTCTTAGCCAGGGAATAAAACAGCAAAAAAAAAAAAACCCCACTATCCAAAATTTTATACTCCCCCCTTTCCCCCGATGGAGTATTGTTTTTGTTTTTTCAAAGATCTCTGTAGAAGGTGGTTGAAAGTTTTTATTTTCCAGTTGACTGTTTAAACGTCATTTGATTTTTTTAAAATTTACCTGTAATTTACAAAAAAAAAAAAAAGATAGAAACTGATAGAAAAAATTTAAATAAGAGATAAATATATAATAAAAAAAAAAAAAATCCGTTAGCTAAAAAGACTTAGACAAATGTAGTGATGTCTGAAACATAGACATCTTTTGAAAATTGTGATATACTGTATTAAATATATAAGTATAAAAGTAATAGATTGTGTTAATGACAAATTATGAGTGCTCTAAAATCTGAGAGAAGTGCATATACTTTCACCATTTTTTTTTAATCTTCAGTCAAAAAAATGTGCAGTTATAGATTATATTTTTATAAATTAAATCAAAGTATATTTTTATGAGACAAAATTTTAAAATGTATGGCATATCTTTAAAAACCAGATGAAAATTACTTGGTTATTGTTTTTGACTCTTAACAAAATGAAATTTAGACAGAAAAATAAGAAGAGGAAGAAGTATTGATATTTAGCTAAGATATGATAATTGACTGAAATTTTTGAGAAAACCACAATCAATCAGGAACACTAAAATGTGGATGGTATTCAATAAGATTTAACCTGAATTTTGTCTTATTTAGATTAATGTAATGAAAATCGTTAGAAAAATGTATAACATCTCAGAATCATTGAGAACGAAAGAAAAACAAATTCAGTAATGAGATTGATTGATTGCATTATTATAATTATAAACCTGCTATTTACCACCTTAAAAGAGATAAACAGATGATAAAATATTTTGAGTAAAGATCATTCACAGAATGCCAGAAAGAGACTTTATTAGAGAGCATATAATAACATTTTATAGTAATTATTGGTTTTTTTTTTAATTTAATGCTAAATTAATAAAATAAAATTTACTACAACTTCAACACTATTTATCAGTTACCCTGTAAATATCCCATCTAAACTTTAAAACTATATTATTCACGTTTCCACCTTTATTTTATTTTTTTGTTTTAAATGGGCCTATACTTATTTTTAAAAAAATTATTATTCAATCTTTTCTCTTTTAAAAAAAACTTTTTTTTAGTACAGTTTTAATGCGAAATAAATAAAATATTAGACAATATTCTATTTTATTCAGCTATTTATAGTACATTACGTACGTAAATGCAACACATTTCTTTCACTTTAACCATTGGGATCGAAGAGTTATTTCATAATTTAGTTTTTATTAACAATAATTTGTGATTTTACTACGGAGTTTGTTTTTTTGTTGTTTTTTTTAAAAAAAAAGAAACCTGCTTTCCTGATTATGAATGACTTGGTGGAAAGAAATTTCTCACTTTTTTCTTTTTAGTGTTAATTTTTCTTTTCTAGCTATTTAAATATTTGAGAAATCGATTTGTTTCTTTCTAAGACTAAAAATTTTGCATGAAAACGTGCTAAATCTTTCTTTATAAAGGAATGTAATTTAAGGAAAAATTGAGGTTTATTCGTGGCAATATTGATCGCCTTATATTCAAAAATTTTATCAGTAATTAGATAGTCCCTTGCAACCAACCTAATGATCGAATATTTACAAGAGTGGCAAAATCCGAGATTGCAACAAAACAGATCAATGAATCGAAAGGCGGAAAGTGATTGATCTTCGATGAATTGTTCCTCTGTTTTTATATATATAACTTACTTTAAATCCCATTAAAAAGGTAAGTAGCCTGTATTTTTATAAATACGGTGCTTAATACACACAGATTTATTTTTAAAAACTTAGATATATTCTTAATTTTAATTATTAAGTTTAAATTTAAAAGTAGCTATTCTCAGATATAATTATTTAAAAAAGATCTAAAAGTCAAATGGTTTTAAAAGTATAAGTAGAGTTCGATGTTGTATTATTATTATTTTTCATCCGATGTTTGTTTGCGCATGATCCAGATTTTTTTTAAAAAATGAAAATAATTTTGATAACAAGAAGCACACAAAATAGCAATAATATTTTAAAAAAAATTAAAAAAAAAATTTTCCAATAGAAAAATAATTTGTTTCTATAGTAATAAAAATATTACTACGAGATAAACATTGTAATTAAATAATTCTAAAAATTGGGATTAATTTATTAAAATATTTAATTGAAACAGGATTAATTTTATCTTTATTTTTTGTTTATTTTATTACTTCAAATTTAATTTATTCTTTAGAAATAAATATACTCTAATTTATTCCTAATAAATAAATTAACCTACTTCGTATTTCATATGTGCAATATATATAATAAGAAAGATTTATGCACGCACTACATGACTTTAGTAATTAATATTTGGTGAATGAAGTTTTTTTAATAAAGCAGGCTATAAATCATACGCGTGTTAAGCGATCCATTAAGAAAGCGAGTTCTATGGCTCTAAAATATCTTAAGAAAAAAAAAGATCCTGAATTCAACTATTGGAAAAAAAAAGTCACTGGGATTACTAGCAGCGATAGCTTATAATTTCTATAAAGTATGTCAATTTATTTCAATTACTATTTCAAATTTATTAGTTGTCAAATTTCTCCGATTTTCAAATGTGTAAGAGTGAATATATAAAAATAGAAGAAAATATTGATTGGTATTTTGGGTAATTAGGAAGGGAAAAAACTGGATATATTAGAAACATTATGGTATTAAAAATACAAAATTAGTAAATAAAAAATCATTGGTAAATTTTAACTGTCTGACTAAAATCAGGACGACATATAACTTCAGATTTTAAAATAATTAATTCATTTTACGTACTACATAGTTACGTGTTTGTGTTTGGAAACATTTACGTTCAAGCTAACAAAAAAATTTAAACCAACCTGCCTTACAACTCGGCTGTGATGTCACTCCACCGGCTTCAGGCTCCATCCGGTAATCCAGCCATAGCGGCACGGTCCTACATAATAGGCAGATCGACAAAATGGGAAAAGATCACGGCAATCTAAGATTGACTGCGTGTTAGAAATCATTTCAATACAGTCCAAGCTCTGTTAATAGTTTCCTTTGATGACCCAGTAAAAACAATGAGATATAAACATATATATCATAAAAATATTCCAGGTGTAAGAGGTAGAGTAGTTAGCGAGAAGATCATTCAAAGCAGACTGAATCTCCAAATCTTAACTGCTCAACAATCACAGTGAAAGATGGCGCCACTTACAGTAAGCGTTGATCAGCTGAAGGAGGAAAAAAAAGATTTATTAAACTAAATATAATAGTAGAATTTGTACATAAAACTATGCCTTTATATTAATTATTAATTTCATTCATTTAAAAAAATTGAAGTATGACGTTCGTTAATTATTTAATACTCTCAGAAAAATACTTTAAAATAACTTTAAAACTTCTTAAATTGTATAAAATAGAGGGGGAAATGCAACACGTTTACTTTATAAACATTTTTACTTGTAATCATCATTAAAAAGCAGATTACAAGCAATAAAATTATTTTTCCTGTCTGTAGTTTTTCTTACTCCCCACTGATCTATCAAGTTCTCTTCAAGACTTTTTTTTACTTTTGAACATATTTTTTCTCATTCTTATTGCTTCATATAAAGCTATATTACAAACAAACCATTTAATTAACAACTCTTTTCTTTTAAATTCTATTTTTAATGGGTCAAAAATAATCTCTATTATTATTACAATTTAAGTTATAATATATTTTCTATTATTTCAGTCACCAGGTAACCAGCTCACTAAATATTTAAAAGTAGTAATATGTTCTATAAATTCCGTCTCACTCCCACACTTATTATCTTATGTTAAAACAGTAATTAAATAAAACTAATTTCATCAATACTGAACCTCATTGCTATATTTTTAAACTAAATTTATAAAATTTCTAATAATTTTAGTAGTATGAATTTAAAAAATAATATTATCAACTTGCTGAAGGGATTCTGCAGTAAAGAATTTCAGTTATGGGATAGAGCTCTCCCGTCCAGTTATTAAACATATCAGTAATCTTACCTGCTGCAAAAAGTTGGCAATACAGTTCAGAATTATAATAAAATTAAAATTTATTTAAAGAAATCAAGATTGAACATTACGTTAGCTTAGTTAGTTAATGGATTTTTTTTCCTGAAAAAAAAAAAGGGATTTTCCCCCCTGGAACCATGTTTAGTTAGATAAGGAACAATGATTTCCTGTAAAAGGTTCTGCCAAAGATCTTTGAATTTTTAATTTTTTGTCACCAATGTGTGGTCAAAAAGCTAGATTCTATTTAAATCCAAATCTGATTAAAAATATAGATATCATCTTCTTTTATGATATTTATTGGTGTTCTGAATTGATTTAAAATTCTCAAATTTTTAAATAAAATATTTACTAAATTGGATTTTAAATTAAAACTAAAAGTTAAAGTGCAGAGAATTGAAGTTAAATATCATAATCAAATTTGTATAAAATATTATATATGCCTGATACTTTTAGGACTTCATTATAAAAATTTGATTATGAAGTGGATAAAGGGGATATGGGGACAGCGATTTGTGAAAAAAAAAACCCACTTATTTAAGTAAGTTAGTAAACAAACATACTATTATTCGCATTGATAAAGACTATTGGTAAATAAAGTTTTTCAAGATTTAAATTATAGAAACTAACATAAGAAAAACAAACATTTAGAAAACATTGGATTTTATTTTTTAAAAAATGAATTTTAGTCTTACATTGGTGGTCGAGAGGTCAGCGCGACTGCCTTGCACTTGCAGGTAGTTGCCCGGGTTGCGGGTTCGCGTCCCGGTCGATGCTATGACACTTAAAAAAAAAAAGAATTTTATTTTATTGGGAAAATGTGATTATATATATATTAATTTCATACAGGATCCCAGAAGAATAATGAAATCATATTATTTTGCCGTGCCACAATTTGAGCTTTAATCCAGGCCAAATAAACTTTAATACAAATTTGTACTAGTTTTAATTATTTCTTTAGATAGTCAGCTAATAAACCAACATGCCAGGCTATTTATAACTAAAGAATAAAACAAGAATGAAAGTAGTGAGAAGTATGTCTTCATTATTTTTTATTGCAGATTATTGAAGAAATCTTTGTCTTTTATTCTCAAATGTCTCTTTTATTAATATACGTGTGTATGTGCGTATGCGTGTGTGTAAATATTAAATAACAGCGTTTTTATGTCTGTAATTGATTAAGGACACGAACTAGCTTTCTATGTGTGCTGTTAATTAATTTGACTTAATCATCATCATTAACTACTGATGGAAAAAGCCCTATTTGTTTTTGGGAAGTGGTAAAATGGCAGACTCTGGTATTCAAGGTCCATGAATCAGAACTTAGCTCTGCAACTTTAAAGCATTAACATCATACGATATTTCTTTTTTAAATAATCAACTAATTTCTTTCCTTTTCAATTTTTTTTTGTTTTTATCCTCCATGCTTCAAAACATCAATATATATTTGGCCTTAGTTTAAATCAGGTCAAATATTTATAATATATTCAAGTGTTTTATCATATAACTTAGATCATTTATTTTAAAAATGTATTGTGAATGTGTGTAAAACTGCTCTTGAATTTATTAAACAAATAATTCTGAATATTGAGCTATATAAGTAAAGTAAAGATATATAAAGGCATAATATTAATAACTATCAAAAATTATAAGAATATTTGAAGAATTAAAACTGCTAAAATTAGAAAAGTATATATCATTATAGTTATCTTATATCATAATTTTTTGGTATATTGAAATTGCCATTGGTCTTCAACAAAAATATCTTAATAAATAAATGGATTGTATACTCTATGTGACAATATGGGTTGGGGTATTTTGATCAGGTGTTTAGAAATGATCCAATAATTCAAATTATTCTGTTATATCTAACTTTATATATATATATATGAACCTGACAGGTTAAAATAATTTTATCTTCAAATTTTAAAAATTAAAAAAACTGCACGTCCTGATAGACCTACCTGTAAAAAGTTTTACTATATTATATTGATGTATTAGCTTTAAGATTATTGGAATTATTGTTAAGAAGATATACTGTAATCTTAAAGATACTTATATTGTTTTAAATTATAAAAAATAAAAATGTTAGACCAACTGATGCATTTATTAAGGAATATTTTTGTTATCTACTGTAGGAAAAGTATTTTCAAGAAATTTTTTGAATGGATTGCTTCAATTTATAAATATATGGTAATAGAGAATTAGTATTGTTTTAATGAATCAGAAATCAATGAGGATGTCAGACCAATGCAAAAAAATGTTGTGATTAAGCATATGATTTGTAGAATTCATATATTAATTTGATCAATTTACTTGACTTAGTTATTTTAAAAAAGTTTGCACCACTATTTAAAATTATCTACTGAACATGATTTATGCATTTTGCATAATTTCTAGATAATGGTAAAAAAGCCTTATAATTGATGGGTTTGCATACTACTTTAACTTTGTTTACTACTAAGGCAGTGATTATTGGAAAAACTAGTAAGCAGTTTCACAAAACAGATATCAAGATGCAATGTATATTTAATGATGTACTTTGAATAAAAAAATAGCACACATTTCACATCTTGCAGTTTCATAGTACCCTCATAATTGTTTAACATTGGCAATCCAATGTTATGTCAAAATGTTTGTAATTTTATAAACAAAACATGTAAAAATTTTAATTTACTAACTAATGTAAAAAAAAAAAACAGCACTAGTATTTCATCAGCCAGTGATAAAAAAAATCTTTGACAACTTATGGCTATGAGCTTTAGAATGTAAATCAATTCAATTGTTTTTATGGATATTTTAGTAGAAAGGCAGCTTTGGATATTCAAATGCATTGAAGGTTATTGTGTTGCTTCTTGCATTTGTCAGCTTAAAAGAGTGTATTACATTATAATAAAATAATAGTGCTTTAACTAATTTATATAGGAATGCAATTTGGACAAATATTTATTATATACCTTTATTCTTATCAGGGACAGTTGGTTCCCCATAACTTCATAAAGGAAGAATATCATAAAGGAATTATAATGTTTTGTATGAGAAAATTTTATATTTTTCTCTGATAAAAATTATACCATAAATAGTGAATATTGTATTAACAAACAACTTAACCTACTATATATAATAATTTTTAAAAAGTCCTCAAAATACTATATACGCATGTGTATATTGTGCTACATGTTTTATGTGGGTGCACTTAAAATGTAAGTGTATGGAAGATAATACAACTTAATTATATAATAAGATAAAAACATGTAGCTTAAAATTGTCCTTTCCTACAATCCATCCATTTATCAAATAGGTTTTCTGAATCATCATTTGATCTTATATAAAAGTACATTGTTATCTTCTGAATTCTTTGAAAATTTTGGATTTTTTTGGAGGAGGTACACCAGGTATTGAGAATTTATAGAAAAAGTTTAGAATATATGATTTGAGTTACTTCCTTGATTTTATTTTCATACATCTTACAAGAACTAAATCCATTGACTTCGTGCTATACATGGCCTCGTGATATGAAATCAATTCAATTGATGTCCATGTTGTTCTCTAAAGACTTATAGATTTTCTTTTTTTCACCAAAGTTGCATTAAATTCTCATTAATTAATTTTTCCATGTATGATTACAAAGACTATTGTATGTTATTATCATCTACTTTTGTAAATTCTGTTTTCTTGCTTAGATCAAATATAGTTTTCTTTATATAATTGAAGTTAGTTTCTTCTTGACTTTGGTGCTTTTTATGAGACCCACATAAACTTCAACTGATGATCCATTATTGTCATTTCTGGAAATATGAAGATTCCATTTTCTTATATATTTTAATTTTTTAAGGATAATAGTAATATATGTTTCTTTTTTTATCTATGTATTTAATTTTCAATTTCTTATTTTTATTACTAACAAATTTCTCTTGATACTTTATTAAGTGATCTGAAATTTTTGGTGTTGCTCTTGTGTATCAAATCACAGATTCATAAGTAAAAATTGTTAAAAAACATATATCAAAAACATTCTTTTGCAAACACACTTTACATTATCCCTTTATTACATATTTAATTTTATCCAGTATGTTCCATTTGTGCTATAACATAAACAAGGTATTTGTAGTCTCTTAGACCTCCATTTTAATCCACAAAATACTTCTTGTAAAATTGCTATAAAAATTTTAGAAATATGAAATCACTCTGCCATACACCTTTTCATTGAAATTTACCTTTGTATAACAAGGCAATCTAATCATTATGGTTAGATTTTGAAAATTTTCTTCAAAATATCACAATATTGCATGTCTACTTCTTGAGAATTTAAAGTTCAAATCACCATAGAAATGCTTGAAGAATCAAATGCCTTTTAATAATCTACAATCTAAAACATGGCAACTTGTAATAATTGGTTTTTTTTTTAATAACTTTTCTTAATGCTTGGTTGTGATCCACTATGATAAAAAAACTTTTAAATCCAGCTTCTTCTTTTGGCTGCTTAAAAATCTAAAATTCATTGTAAATGTGTTGTAATGACCTTGGTGATGTTCTTATATAGAGCTGTTAACAGATTTATAAGACTGTAATAATTTATATTTTAGTACCTTTCTTAAATATTAATTTTATTGTTTCAATATTCCAATTATCTGGTAAGTTTTTATCACTTAGAATTTGATGCATAACTTTGCCAAATATTAATATGACTCTTTTGTCCCCAGCTTTTTGAAAATATCTAAAATAATTCCATCATTCTCTAGAGCTTTTTTCTTATTCATAATAAAATTGTAGATCTCACTTCATTTAAAATATCTACAATTCAAAAGTTATAGCTATTGCGAGTGGGACTTTATTTCTTATTCTTTATTGCTATATAATTCTTTATAAATCTCTTCCACATATTTCTTAAAGCTATCTCAGTTTTAGATAAAAACTCCATCTTTTCTTTTTATTACTGAAATGACTTTCCAATACCAAGATGTTGTCCTTTAGAGACTTCTATTCTTGTCTAAAACTTTACTTGCCAATTCACAATTATATTTTTTATATCATTATGAATTCTTAATTGTACTATTTTACAAAAATCTAGGTATTCTATTTTTAATAAACAATTGTAAAAAAATCTTATTCATTCAATTCCTTATACATTGTCTTATCTATGGTAGAAAATTTACAAGTAATTTGTTGCCATTTTGACTTATCTTGTTGTTGAATTCAATCAAATCTGAACTGTAATGTTAATATTTTAAACCAATTTGCAAGTTCTAATTTTAATTCTTTGAAGTGTTTCTAAAGATTAGGAACATAAACTGGGAATACTATTTTTCATTGTAGTCTTTCTTCTTCTAGTTTAAATTTACATCTCATTAATCAATGCATCACTTCATGTATTGACGATCTTAGATCTTATATATTTTATTAGTCAAAATATAATTCAATTCTGCCATACCTTCATTTGGATGTTTCCCATTCATTTTCATTTGGAATCTTTCTCAAAGATGGATTTCATAATATATGTATATTTTATTAGCTCAACGAATCTGTATTTTTTTCACTGTAATTAAATTTACTCATATTTTCGTTTTTTAATCTTTTTCAATTTATTGCATTAAAGTTTCCACAGCAATTTTAAAATGATATTTGTTTTATTGAAAAGTATTTTGTACATCCACTAAACATCACATGACCACCATTTCTTATGGTGGCTCATAACTGTTATTAAAACAGGAAAAACGCTCCATATAGTAGTTCCATTCAATATAAGACAGAGTAATAAATGGATGCCAGAAGGCTTGTGCATAAAATCCCCATCTCATGGCATCTCATCCAATATTCCCAGACTAGTTTCTAGCTTGTGGCCTTTGGCAATGAGGAGACTTGGATCTGAGAGCACTGCACCTAAACCTTAGGATCTAATGCAACCCTCCAGCAGCCACTTTTTATCTCTACTTAACTACAAAACTATGAGACTTAAATTGAAAACACTATAATATTTTCAAACTAATTAGCTTATATAGTCATATAGAACTGAACTCAGTTGAGTACCAATACATTTGGTGTCTTTGGTTTTTAATAACCATAGCCACCACTATCCTATTAGCCAGAAACTAGTCTGGAGATATTGGATGAGTAGGAACTAGATGGGTATTTTATACATAAGCCTTCAGGCATTCATTGATTACTCCGGCTTGCACTGAGTGGCAATACATAAAGAAAGTTTTGCCTGTTTTAATAACAGTTATAAGTAAGCATAAAAAATGGTGATCATGTGATGTTTATTGGCTTAAACATAATGTATATATATTATTAAAAGCCATTCAATTCTTAGACAATCCCAATACCAATAACAGTCAACAATTTCATACTGTTATTTTTTTAACAATAAAGGTGGAATCCAACCTTTATTAATAGTCCAATATATTTATATAGATACTAATGTGTAATAATGTTCAAAGCTAAGTGGATTTGGAAGTAATCATTAAAAGCCATTCATCACTTAGACCATCCTAATATCAATAACAATCAACAATTTTAAATTGTTGTCAAGGCAATCTTTTTATGAATGGCCCACTGTATTTATATAGACATTAAAGATTGCAACTTACCACATAGATTGTAATCATTGATACAGTTAATTATAATGTTACAAACTGCAATTATAAATTTTTAAATTGCACCCACAGTAATACTTAAATAATAAGTGTAATAATGTTCAAGGATAAATGGGTTTGTAAGGAATCTTTAAAAACCAGTCATCACTTAGACAATCCCAATATCAATAACAATCAACAATTTCAAACTTTTGTCAAGGCTAGCTTTTTTAACAATAAAGGTAGCAACCCCTTTTATTAATGACCTGATATATATATAAGACATATTTTGCGGGTTCATTCTTGTTAAAAAAAAAAAAATATTGATATTCCGACATTTTGACTTGGTCACACAAGTCATCCACTGGGTGATAAAAAGTAGAAAGATGGTTGTAGAGGTGCTACAATCACTGAATTGAATAAACATTAAAGTTCCACCAATAGCAAAAATGTTAAATTTAAGAATGTTTTTTTTTTTAATTTTTCCAAATAGGAGGAAGTTTGCATGTATCATCTTGCTTATTGATACAATCTGGCCTTTTAAGTATCTCAATGGCTTCTCTAATTTTGCACTGGTAAAAATTATCACATCTGGATATAATCCTGGTACTAGAAAAATCAATTTTATGACCTGAATCTATAGTATGGAGTGAGAATGCTGATAATGATGATGAGTGTTGTTTAACGGCATTAGCATGTTCATCTCTCCTAACACTAAAGTGATGATTACTCATACCTATATAAGAAGCTTTACAATTTTTACATGGCATTTGATAAACACCATGAGATTCAAGAGGGATTGAATCATTGGGCTTGGTTATTATATTGCTGATCTTTTGATGAGTAGAAAATGCTGTATCTATATTATAGCATTTTAATATATGTCCAATACTGTCTGTAATTCCTTTTACATATGAAACACAAATCCTAATAGTTGATTTATCATCTTTTTGTTTTCTATTTTGTCTATCTTGGGCTTGAAATAAGGCTTTTTTTTATAAATTTATAATTATAACTATTTGCTAATAAAACACTCTTAATATGATTTATTTCTTCTTTCAGATGTGAATTATCTGAAAGGGTAATTTCTCTATTTAAAAGTGTGTTGGCTACAGAAACTATCTGAGTTGGGTGATGATGAGAATGGAAATGCAAATATCTGTCTGTGTGTGTATCCCTTCTGTAAATAGAAAAAGATAAACTATTTGGTGTTCTGGTGACTAGAACATCAAGAAAAGGGAGTTTTCCATCAGATTCTGTCTCCATTATAAATTTAATATGAGGATGCATATTATGTAAGAAAAAATCATGTAATTTATTTTTTCTTGTTGCCATATGACAAAAGTGTCATCTATGTATCTGAGCCAAATGAGAGGTTTTAAAGATGATTCTAAAGCACAAGTTTTTATATTTTCCATGAATAAATCAGCTATTACTCCTGAGATAGGTGAGCCCATAGGAGTACCAAAAACTTGTCTGTAATGCTGTCCATTGTATACAAAAAATGTCTTCAAGAGACAATGTTTAATCAAAGCAAACTTGTCTGTAATGCTGTCCATTGTATACAAAATATGTGTTCAAGAGACAATGTTTAATTAAAGCAATAATATGGTCTGGTAATCCCTTAATGTTGCAATTTACCAGACCATATTATTGCTTTGATTAAACATTGTCTCTTGAAGACATTTTTTGTATACAATGGACAGCATTACAGACAAGTTTTTGGTACTCCTATGGGCTCATCTATCTCAGGAGTAATAGCTGATTTATACATGGAAAATATAGAAACTCATGCTTTAGAATCATCATCTTTAAAACCTCTCATTTGGCTCAGATACATAGATGACACTTTTATCATATGGCAACATGAAAAAAATAAATTGGATGATTTTTTCTTACATTTAAATAATATGCATCCTCATATTAAATTTACAATGGTCACAGAGTCTGATGGAAAACTCCCTTTTCTTGATGTTTTAGTCACCAGAACACCAAATAGTTTATCTTATTCGATTTACAGAAAGAATACACCCATGGACAGATATTTACATTTACATTCTCATCATCACCCAACTCAGATAGTTTCTGTAGCCAAAACTCTTTTAAATAGAGCAATTAACTTTTCAGAAAATTCACATATGAAAGAAGAAATAAATCATATTAATAGTCTTTTATTAGCAAATGGTTATAATTATAAATTTATAAACAAAGCCTTATTTCAAGCCCAAAATGGACAAAATAGAAAACAAAAAGATGATAAATTAGCTATTAGGATTTGTGTTTCATATGTAAAAGGAATTACATACAGTATTGGACGTTTATTAAAATGCTATAATATAGATACAGCATTTTCTACTCATCAAAAGATCTGCAATGTAATAAACAAGCCTAAGGGTTCAATCCCTCTTGAATCTCATGGTGTTTATAAAATCTCATGTAAAAATTGTAAAGTTCTTACATAGGTATGAGTAATTGTTACATCAGTGTTAGGAGAGATGAGCATGCTAATGCAGTTAAACAACACTCAACATCATCAGCACTCTCACTCTACACTATAGATTCAGGTCATAAAATTGACTTTTCTAGTACCAGGATCTTGATCCAGATGTGATTATTTCTACCAGTGCAAAATTATAGAAGCCATTGAGTTACTTAAAAGGCCATATTGTATCAATAAGCGAGATGATACATACAAACTTCCTTCTATTTGGAAAGATTTTTTTAAAAAACATTCTTAAATTTAACATTTTTGCTATTGTTGGAACTTTAACATTTATTCAAATCAGTGATTGTAGCGCCTCTATAACCATCTTTCTACTATTTTTCACCCAGTGGATGACTTGTGTGTCCAAGTCAAAATGTCGGAATATCAATATTTATTTATTTTTTAACATGGATGAGCCCGCAAAATATGTCTTTTATATATGCAACCTGTGAAAATCTTCATTTCAATATATATATGACTAATAACTAATGTATTCAAGTTGTATAATAAAATTGGTTATAATTTAATTTGTAAATAAAAAATATGATTTTAATTTCTGTGTAGATGTTCATTCCTCTAACACATAACAAGTCGGGCTTTTATGTGTAATACATCTGGGTCTCATTTTATGCAGTAGGTAGGTTTCTCAGAAATTGTGCACAAATGAAATCGCACAAAAATAGACTTAACTTACCTTAAAAAAATGGGGGATAGGTTCCAAAATTTTCAAAAATTGCATAAAAGCAAAGCAACAACATAAAATTACTTTAAAATTCACACAAAAAATAAGGAAACAAAATATGACTAATAAAAAATTTCAAATTTGAAAAAATTGATACAAGACAAACTTTTTTTTACTTTTTTTATTAACTAAAGCTTTTAATTTTATTTAAAACAATATATTTTTATGCATAATTTACAGTATTTTACATTTTTTATACATGTACAGTATTTTAATCATTATTGCTATTTGATGATATGCAAGTTCATTTCTGAACTAGTATGTCATGAGATTCATCACAAGAGGAAATACAACTAGAACCAACTTCATTTTTTTAATCGCTCTTATAGTACACTCACCCATACTAAAATGTTTTCTAATCACTGTTGATCCTTTTCATTTTACTAAGCAATCTAAAATTGAAATTTTTGTTTCCAAAGAAATTCATTTTCTTGGGTTTTTTCCTCTCCACTATAGTAAGCTTAAAGTTTAAAATAAAAATAGGAACTTAGATTTATGATAATAAAAAGACACCTACTCACTGCTGTTAAAACTAACAATTAAAAATTAAATTCTTATTTTTGTCTGTAATTTTTTTAATTTTCAATTCTGTTTAAAAATCAAATTTCATTGTTTCATTTCACATTAATTTCAGATCACATTACAAATTTTTAAATTGTTAATTACAATTAACCTTTCTGAGGGTCACTTCATTATTGGCCAAGTGAGGTAAAACTCAGAAACTTTTAAATGGTCAATTGACAAACTCTTTGATAGAAATATTTTCATCTTTTAATATATATTAATTTTAGTTGCATTTTCAAAAAGTATATTAATTATTTGTAATGTTAGGAAAGCAAATGAAAGTTTTCTCAAAAATATATTTTTATTTGTATTTTGTAGAAATATTCAAAAGCAGAAAAATCAAAGAAAACATTATGAGCAAATTACAAGCAATGCAAACTTCATTTATATCCCTCCCAGATTTACCCTTACAAATTTTAAAGAATTTTTTAGTAAAATCTTAGCGTTTTTCTAAAAATAATTATATTTTTAGCATATTTTAACCAAAATACATTATTATATGTAAATAAATGCCAGAAAAATATTCTAAAACATTAATCTTTGTTTGAAAATTAAATAAACAGCTTAGGGTAATCTAAACTCTTGACAGGATGTCAAAATTATTGCTATCACTGGTTTCTTTTTCAATTTACAATTGTGTTCAGTATACAATTTTTTAATAAAACCTTACTACTTTTGTAAAATAACTATATTTTCAGCAGATTTTATAAAGATAATTTATAATATGTACAAAAAATAATTAAAAAAAACACTCTAAAACATATATTTTCATTTTCAGCGGTGAAAAAATATTTATCAGAATCATCAGCCAATAAGCATCGAGAATGGATGGCCCAACCAATCAGCACTGGTCTTCTTCTTTTGTTAAAGTTAAAACACTCCTAGTATTGATTTTTCACTTGTAAAATAATTGAAGAGAGGGCAGCATCTTATGGGACTTTTTCTAAAGTTTCCAATAAGTATAAATACATCACCATAGCTCAAAAATGGCAGATTTAGAGTGATCCAAAGCCTTTGATGCAGCAATGTGTTGAACCCCATATAAGGGTTAAAAATCAGATTTTAATTTTTAATTGTGCCCACCACTGTTACTCACCTTTTAAAAATAAACTTGAGGACATGAAATAGTTAATTGTTTAAGTAGTCTTTTTTAAAAAAGCAAAAATAGAATGTGATTTAAAATGCAAAAACAATAATATGCATAGTATAGGCATCTATAATGTTTGAACAGATTTACATTATAATTGTGTAAAATTTAATGTGTGTATATAAAATGGAGATATCCTGATTTTAAGTGAATTATGAACTTCTTTATTGCATAAAATCTATTACAGTACTATTATAAAATTCTGAAAATATTGAAATTAGTAGATGGAAGTCAAACTCTGATAATGCCCTATTACTTTAAATATGATGTGTGAGTGCGTGAAATTTATAATATTTAAAGTAATAGTGCATTATCAGAGCTTGGCTTCTGATCTAATAATTTTTATCACATAAAAGAAAACTGCATACAAAGATATTAAGAAGAAACATGAATTGCATAACTTCAAAATCGCATTTAAATAATCCACATAAAATGAGAGCCAGGTGTACACATAAAATAATAGATTGATTTGGAAGATTTTACATTGAGGGATAGTTCAAACAGTGTAACAAGCTTGGAAAAGTGCATAAGAAATATATAAGGTTTGATTATTTACAAATAAAAATACATAAAAAACTAAAAAAGCAACAGACTTCATATAAAGTCTCTTCATATATTCATATAAGCAAGAGTTTGTTTTCTGCTGTCATCTTGCATTCTGTCCATACGGATTCTTGAATTAATGTTCGCAAAAATTATTGATTCTGGCAATCATTTTTCAAAATTTTTGAGCTGTATTTGGGCCAAAAACATTATTGTACATTTAATAACAACTAGTTAGATAGCTTCACATTTGATCATCTCAAATTGAAAAAAAATCTAGATATATAAAACAAAAAATAACAATGTTAATAAAGTTATAAAATCTGCCATTAAAAAAATCTTTAAAGCATCTAAGTTTTCTTTTACTAATGTTCTTGAAAATGAATTGTTTGCAAAAAATGCTGCTAATTCTTCTTTAATACTCTGGAGAAAAATTCAAAATTGTTATACATCAAAACTTTCTTTTAAAATAATGTGTTATAGTTGTATTTTATACTGGACTATTTTCATCATCTAATATGTGTGTTGAATGTCTTTAGAATAATTTAATTGTTATTTAAATATTCCAAATACATTTAACTATAAGTAATATCACAACAAACAGGTTAGTATATGCACCAACTGTTAGTAATATCACAGCAAACAGGTTAGTAAATGCACTAACTGTTAGTATATGCTCCAACTGTTAGCAATATCACAGCAAACAGGTTAGTATATGCACTAACTGTTAGTAATGTCACAACAAACATGTTAGTATATGCACAACATTTTGAGAAACATTGTGCATATACTAACCTGTTTGTTGTGACATTATTAACAGTTGAATGTATTTGGAATATTTAAATAAAAATTAAATTCTTCTAAAGACATTCAACACACATATTAAATGATGGAAATAGCCCAATATAAAAATATAACTAGAACACCATCATCACAAACTTTCAGCAAAACAATAATGTGTTATAGTTTAATGTCTATATTTGCTTAAGCCTTGCAGATAATCTTACAAGTTTAAAAATAGTTAATTACATCTAGCTAGCTTTCTGTCTGTCTATCTATCTATCTATCTATCTATCTATCTATCTATCTATCTATCTATCTATCTATCTATCTATCTATCTATCTATCTATCTATCTATCTATCTATCTATCTATCTATCTATCTATCTATCTATCTATCTGAAGTTTTAGTAATTCTAGAAAATTTGAGAAAGGTGAGTAAAAACAATAAGTAATCAAAATTAATTTGTATGAAGTACTTTTTTCCAAACATCTATAAAAATTATTTGCTCTTGACAGCTATTGAAACATTTTGTGAATGGTAGATTCATATCCATGTTTCAAAAGAATTAAATAATAATTATTTTATTATGACATTAACAATTGGCATGTCTTATTGAGTATTAGTTTAATAAAAGTAGTAGAATTGAGTTTAGGTTTTAGGAATTATCCCCAGCTAAGAATGTAATTGAAAAAAAAAACTCAGTTCAGACTAACTGAATGGAACTGTTAAAATGCTTAATCTTCCAGCAAAAGACATTGAATGTCACCTGTACTTTCAAGTGATAAACTGTATGATAATTAATCCCATGTAATTAATTATATTGTATCAATGAACTGCTAGTGATTTATTTGTAGAAACTAATGTATAAACTACAAATTGCATTAAAAAAACTAGGCAATGATAGGTAATGACAAAGGCTTCTTTTATTTCTTTTCTATACATATGGATATATTCTTGCTTACTAAAATAGTAACCAAATAATTACTCTAACTATTTTAGATTGGTAAAAAATATGATTAAGAAAATGTAATTTTAGAGCAGTGATAGTTTGCAGTAATTATTTAGAAGGTAAATTTTAATGTGACAATATCTAATTTATTTTACAAGCAGTATATAAAAAAAAATTAAAAAATGATATTCAATAATTAACAAAGATTTGACCACCATAATACTTTATTAAATTGAAATATATATAAATATAAAATACAATAACCGTTATAATATATATATATATATTGAAACAGACACATGGTGATTTTTACCGGTACAATATATATATATATATATAACCACCAATCCAAGTTCCTTTTTTATAAACACTATGAAGAAACCGGTGTATGAACATGATGATACTGGATATAAATTCAATAAAATATACCACCTAAAATCCAGTGATTGCTTAAAATAGACAGCAACACTGAAATATAATAAATAGTGTTGCTTTATACTTTTAAATTTAAACTTAAATAGATTAACATATGCATTTCTTACAAAATCTTACATTAACTTTTTTAAATTTTTATTTTTGAAAATGTGCATACATAAATATACACCCTGCCTATGCATATAGCGATTTTATTTTAATTATGTTCTCGCATACTCCATATTTTTGGTGTTAATTGTTTTAAAGAAGAAAACAAATAATTCAGTAAATAAACTTATTTTATAAACAATATATATATATATGCATTCAAGAATTATAATTCACATTTCTTTTAAAGTTCTTTTACTAAGTAATATACTTAAGAGAAAAAAAATGTTATTAAACAAATATTGAAATAATTAATTTTTATTTAAAAAGAAATTGAAATATTTTACAATTTTTATCTTAATTATATAGATATAGTTTTTCCTTTGTTCTATTCACATACATAAAATCTTTTTTTTAAAAACAAACTATTTGTGATATATAATTTATATTTTTCTTCAGATAAAAAATATTATTCAACATTTTTTTTTTTTAAAAAAGTCATTTTTTTAATTAAGTTTCTATTAAACACAGCGTTTCAAACTTTGGATGGAGAGATTGCAGAATAATAAAGAATTTATTTATTATTACATACACACACACAAAATAGATTCATTTTAACTGAATATTTTCTTTTGAGTCGTTGGATTTTTTAAAACTTTCTTATCACATTTAATAAGGTCATAGTAGCAAATAAAACATCAAAATTTGTCAGAAATTTCAAATGACTTTTCAATAATTCATAATGGTTTTGAAAAGTTATTTGAAATTTCTATTTCAAGGTAGTTGATTACATTATAGAAAGTAAGATATTTTCTATTGTATTGATTTACTGCATGTCATATTGTAGGCGCTTAAAAATACAACACATACACAGTTATGTATATCAGAGCAACTCTCTTCTCAACTCTATTATACCTTGGTAGTTGAGATGAGTAATGCAAAAAATACTATAAAAAGACTTAAAATATAATATATATGTATATGTAATATCAAATAATATAAGTATAATAAAATAATCCACTAGAATAAAACTACAAAATTTTAAAAAAATGCCTACATAAAATTGAAGACTAATATCCTTTGATATAGCCAGCTTTGGCGTATTCCAACATCTTAAGTAGCAATACGTTAATATTTAAATATTATTAAACTCTCACATCAGTAACCATCCCACGTGAATTACCTCATTTTCATAAATTGTGAATATTAACACAATTATACTATTTATTCAATATATATATATATATATATGAAACCAGGCACTCTCCACAAACCTGGGAGCTTAATTGTAAGTATAGAGGATTTGAACTCGAATTTTCAAGCACCATTCAACTATCCACACTATCTCATACAACTGACACATGGGATTTGAGTTTTCATCATCAGATTTTCAATGATATGGATAGCTGAAAAGTTGGAGGTTGTAGTGGATTGAAGCCTGTCCATTAAAGTATGAAGATTTGCTATCTTAATATAAACTGAGCATTGATTATATATATGTGTGAGAGATGATAGTCTGGACCAACTGCTGAGTCCTGGTTTAGCACAAAATACATATATTGGTGATTATTAATCTTTTCTACATGTGTGTGGTCATGAGTGTCAGTTGTATGAGATAGTGTGGATAGTTGAAGGGTGCTTGAAAATCTGAGTTCAAATCCTCTAGCCTTATATATATATATATATATATATATATAGTTCATTTAACAAAAATAAAGAATGCAGCAATCAAAAATGTATCTTTTCTGAAACTCGGTCGAATTTCAGTAGAAAACCTCTAAAAAAAAAGATTACAGATATAGAAAAAAATTTTGAACATTATAAGGAGAAATGTTCAACTACCATTTCCCCCTATATCTGTATAAGTTAAAAGGTGGATACTTAAAAAATGTACAAAAAGTATTGATGCTTTTGTGGTTGTAGTGTTGCTGAAAAATTTTAAATTCAATCGATAATGATGAAAAGAAAAATTGATACTTCATCATATAAGGAAATGGCCAGAGTAAATGGCATATTTTTATCATGTCATAAGATAAACTAGTGTCTTAGAAAAATATATGGTGCTTATAAAGATCAGTGGTGAAAGATGAAGAATATCATTGTAACAAATAGGTTATGATTACTGCAATAATGTGTGTGGTTTTGAGAAGTCAAGAAACACACAAATAGATAATAGGTCACTCAGAAAAAATGCTATTTATAAAATTACCAGGAAAATGTAAACAATATGACACCTCCTAATTCTTACTACCAAGACTCATTGTTTCAAGCAAACTTCTTAATGTTATGCTCATTATCAGTTGAAGACTGTTTACTTACTGATTGACCTTTAGTGTTCACCATCATATTTTCTAAATGTTCTAATTAAATTTGAAAAAAAGGAAATATACTGAGTTGAATAAACCCATTATATGGTAAAGACTTCTCTGCCACATTAACAATTATTCAAAAAATAACTGCTTCTTATATTTTGGGTCAGCTATTGGTAAAAATTTTACCTTGAGCTAAGGTTAGCTAGATATCTCTTTATCAAATATAATGATCTATAAATCAATTATATGCAAAAATATTATCAGCTTACTATGATTTTTTAGATGTCTAAATAATTTATAGTTTCATTTATGATGCATATTTTCTGCTGTAAATGTAGGAGGATTTTGTATAGTATTAATATTTTTTTATATTTTCAATTTAAAAATGATGCCCATAATGTGCTTGAAAATTATACTTATTTACTATATACATTGGCATAATAACTGTCCATAACACCCATAATTTATTTATATATTAAAGAATATTTGGTTATAAAACTTTATTTTTTATAAAAATGAATACGATAAATAAAACAATAAAAAATAAATAATACATGAATTTATTAGTAATATTGGAAACAAGTAAATTATATTTATTCTTTGCCAGATAAAAATTGTTCTAAACAATGTTTTTTTTTATCTTCATTCCCTTAGTTTTAATTGAATTTATTTTTATCCCAGATATATCGATAAAAAATATATTTAAATCAATGATATGTATTTAGTTTTAAAGAAATAATTCTAATTTCTGTAAAGGAGTGAAAGAAGCATCAAATACATTAGAAGACAGACCACACCCTTTATAAAAGTTCTTCAAACATATTAATAGCATGTAAATTGTTTTAAACATATTATTTTTTATCATAAAATTAAATGTCTTATTGGAAGATAAACATCTTTTAAAAGGTCTATTGTATAATACAACCATCTACAATACTTTATTGTAGGAAATGAATCATTATTTATTTAGAATATTGAATGCCAAGTGATGATGTTTTCATCTCTATTTTTCTCTGATGAATAATAGCTATCTAGTCTGTTGGAAACCAATATTGAAATGCTTATCTGGGTTGAGTATAGTCATGCTATCTGAAAAAATTCCTAAACCTAATAATATTTTTTTTAAAAATATGATTGTCTGGCCCAGAATCAGAATCAAATCATGAATTCCATTGAATCATAAAACCCCTTATCGCTCATTATATAAATCATACATATATTTTAATTTGAAATCAATAAAATATTTACTTAAAAATTGAAAGTATAAAACAATATAATATATTATATATCTATTTGACAATCTTTGACGTTTAATTAAAAATAAATTCATGTTTTTATAATTAGTTTAGCGTTAATATTAATTTAGATATTTTAAAAATAGATTTCAAACATAATAATATGTAATATATAACAATAAATAAAAATATAGAGTCTCATAAAAAGATATGTTTCTAGATTAAAATAATATGATTATGATTAATCAGACATAAAAAAAATGGATTCAAGACATAAAACTTCCTAAATTAAAATTTAACTGTATTATTTCTGATCCTTAAATATCACATGACTTTCTAGGTTATAAAGCTTTAGTTATTTTCTATTTTAAAAACCAATTTAAATATTTAGACAAAACACATGAAGACCATAAGAAGCCAAACTTTTAGAATTTAAAATTAACTAAACTGGAAACACAAAACAGATTTTAAATAACTCACTGCCAGACAAAAACTTCTTCAACAAGTCTTTCAAGAAAAACCAATGAACTGGAAAAGTAAAATGTAAAACAGCCTTAAAATACAATATCAGAGTAAAGGTTTTTATCAATAATCCTTCAAAGAACAGCACTGAGGGAGAAATATTTATCAGGCTTACCATTTTATAACTAAAAAGGGTGTGAGTAGTTTTCTATTCTTATTTTATTCTTTGTATAAGATGGATAAATACCAATTTATCTGAGCTGGTTTCATACTAGAAATCTTAAGCTTGTTCAAAAATATTTCAAATTTACTCAGAAAAAATTCAAACTCAAATTGTAGCCAGGCTACTGTTGAACAATGGGAGAGAGCTTTTTATAACTTTAAATATTTACATAATCAAAATTATCATAAGCAGAACATAAGTGAGTTGAGGAATGATCAATATAAAGTCAGGCATCCAATAGAGATGAGAAAGTCATGTGATATTCAAAAACCATAACTTACACTTTCAGTTAATTGCAAAATTTGACTTCTAAAGTAGTATAAAATTGGTAAACCTTCTATAGTTCTTGAACTTCTCTCAAACCATAAAGAACTGATCTAATTAATACATAAAAAAGAGGTATACAATAGTTAAAAGTCTGTTAAAATGGAAAGGACATTCTACTGCCTCCTCAATTATCAATCTATGACTTGTTATCAAATGTCTTGGCCAATAAATAATTTTATTGTGCAAAGGGTTCCAGAATAATGACAAGAGAAGCTTTTGAAATTGAATATGTGGGAATCTGATTTCTCAGTTAAAACTAAAATTAAAATCGCTCCAAAGTAGGGCAAAAAAAATAGTGTTTTCATTTTTTTTTAAATGCATTTTATAAAAATTAATTATTGTTTATATTTTAATGCTTGAATTAAAAAAAATAACATGATTATTAAAATTCTGGAGATGCTAATGATAGGCTCATCATTCATCAGTTAGTAAACAATAAACAGGTTTTCTTCATCATCCAATACTACTTCTCTTATTCTTTCTGTTGTTTGATCAACATTTCATTACCTATTTTAAACTCATTTTCTAAAATTTCAGCCAATTTTTATTACTTTTTTGTTTTTATTTTGATATCCTCTTACAAGAGTGATAGACTAACTTTGACCCATGAACTGCATATGGCTTCTGGGTCAATATTGATTTTAAATATAAATTTTTAAAACGTTTATTTTGATAAGGCAAAATGGTATAATATGTATCAAAATTATAATAACATACTTCACAAAATGCTTTGAAAATAAATTTTAAGTTTTTAACTTTTAAATACTACCATTCAAAAGAGTTGTTAACATGGATTTTATGGTCATAGTTGATTGATAAAAAAATCTTTCAACATTTGACAGCCTGTGGATATGAAATAGTCAAAAGTTATATAGGGCCATATCTCAAAAAAGTTACTCATCTCTGCTCTATAAATTTTATCAGTAAATCTTTTATAAATCTGTTTTCTGTGATTTTAAACAGAAGGTAATCAATCCTTTACACATGTGCCATACTGTTATATTTAATAAATGTTGTTTTTGTTGAATATTAGGAAATTCTTGCCCAAGGACATAAGATAAACACTCTGAAAAGGAAAGAGTTTTCATCTTATCTTTGTACCTAAATTCAGTTATATAAGCCAATCTTAAGTATCTTAGAACAAGAGCATGGAGATTCAATATTTTTCATTTTACTTCCATTTTCTTTATTACATGTATTAACACTGACAAATTTGAACATTCCCTGCATGCTAATATTAAGAGATGTTTTAATTATTGTAATAAACCATGAGATTTAGTAGCATAATTTCAGGCTGTAAATTTAAACAGAAGTAGCACATGTATGAAAGGATCGATTATCTTTTGTTTAAAATTACAGTTTAAAATTCTGTTTTCTGTAACTATAAAATCAGTTCAAATTATGAATTTTTCAAATGATAATATTTTTCTTCTTTCTCTTTTCTGCTATCCAATTTTTAGCTTTTTTAAGCCTATTTTTACTATTTTTTTACAACTGCATTTTGAATACCTCTAAGATGCTTTAAAGCTCTATTCAAGAAAAACAGAATGCTATTTTAAAAAATCTTCAAATACACACTACTATTGCTCCTTATATTTTGACTAAAAGTTTATGCAACTATTGTAATTTTGATTCATATCTTCTTGTTAGTAAATTAGTATTTTTCAAATGCTTAAACACTGCCATCATAATTTTTGCTTAACTAGTTATTTCAGCATGTTCATTTTATTATGTTTGTTTTCATTTTTAAGTTTTATTTGTATTTAATTTCACCCCATACTTTTCATACATTTTATCAAGCCTACATTTTATTTACAAGTCTTATTTTCAATATCCTCAATTACTGCCATATATCACAGATCTGATGCAGTAAACTATTTTATCTTTATTACTAATTCACTTATTATTAAAAGAACAGCTACATAGCAATTAATAAATATTAAACACAATACAATAAACATTATATTCCTATATTATACTTCTTCAAAAATATCTACAACATCACATGACTTTTACTTAATAATTACTCACATATTTCCAAGAGTCTTCACTCTATACTAAACTATCTATTGAAAATGTGAGCAATCAAAGATAACTTATAAAATTACCATTTTCAATTGGTTTATTGATTCTGTCTTCATCAGTAAAGACTAATATTTTAGCATCCATCATTTACACCTTTGGATTATTCAAGCTGATATCCTGAAATTAAAAGTAAACTAAAATTGTATATAACAGCAACACACTTGCATAAACCAGATCAGTTTCTATATAATTCAAACAGCTCAATTTTATAACACCTGTAGGTCTCTTATAGTTTTTGGCTAGGAATATTAATATTACATTTAACATCATGTCATTGTTTTATGCTTATTTATATGATGAAGGCAACTTACTCTGAAGATGGTAATTTGTAGCCTACATTATGTGGTATCTGATGATTACTCAAGTTTACAGAATATGACTACCATGTTAAGTAAGAAAATTGTTTTTAAAAATATTATTTAATTTAGTACATGTTAAAGTCTTTTAAAGTCTATATAATATTCTTAATAATTATCTACCTTATGTTTTATACACTTTATTTCAAAATATAAAACAACTCACAACTTATGTCAAAAGTTTTTCCAAAATTAATAGCAATAATATTCGCTCACATTCTCTATATTTTTGATAATACTTTTCACTATTATAACTAACTACACTTCTAAATAATTTTATTTGCCTAAATATCATCTTATCTTCATATAAAATAGAAATATATTGATTCAATATACTTGCAAAAGCATGATAACTATAGGTTAGAGAAAATTTTCTCTAAAATCCATTCTGATTTACTATCATAAAAGTTAAAGAGTTATATCTAAATATAAAAAAAGCAAATGTAAAGGGGGGTGAGTCAATATGCTGTTATTACTTGTTTATGAAAAATAGGCACAGAAGTTTCAGGATTATATTTAAAGATAAAAATAATACAGAATTCCTGAAAGAAGATGACAAAAAATTTAATTTGCCTATATAGAATTGTTTGTTATATATATGACTTAAAAAGGCTGTACACATTAAATTATTATTTGATATTTTCAACACAATGTGGACCAAGTCTGTAAAAATATATAATATTTAGAATATTGCAAATGACAATTATTATTTCAAATTATATCATCAATAACAAACTATTTCAGAGTAAAATCTATAATAGGCTCGAAAGATTTTTTTTTTTTTTTTAAATTGTACTTTTATATTATCAATAGCTAGGTATCAGGTCAACTTAAAAAAATTGTTACTAAAGATATTGTCCATTTTAAATTATCATTTCACTGCCTGATTTACTGCAATGGTAGATCACTGCATAGCTTTATTACTTCCAGCGCAAGAAGATCATATTTCTTTGAGCAATAAACAATTAAATTATTTTTTATTGATCATTGTCAATTCACTTCAGGAAAATTCTGTAAAAGAAATTACAAGAGATAAAATGTTATTAAAAATATACATACTAAATTATCATCATCTATTATAAACATATCGCAAGTTAAGAAAATAATAAGACATTACCAAAGAAAGTTGGATATGCTACATGAACATTGTTATTGACAAAAAATCACACCAGACAAAGAACTATTGGCAATTGTATTTATATATTGGATTACTTCCATTATCTAATATTAAATATTGAAGGTCTTTAGAAAAAGTTAACTTTACTTAAATTTTCCAATTACATTCAACTGTTAGTAATGCACACATGTTAATATATACACAATATTTTGAGTGGTATTATTCTCCTCTCTTCTTCAGGCATTGTTGGCTGAACCAGTGACAATATTAGCATGGGAATCGAATTTAAACCTTTACATTCTTGAATAAATTTTAAGGTAATAATCTAACCAACTGTGCCATGTGCTGTAGTTCAGAATATAAACACAATTAAAATGCTATCATCACCAACCTTAAAAAAAAAAAAAACTATTGACAATTGTTGATTGCAAGTATTTTCTTGTTATAATAACTAAGCAAGCTTTTTCTTAATCATATAATTTGAAAATAAACGCATTTACTAATTTGATTCTAATTTTTATGTAAATTATTAAATTATTCTCTTTCAATGCTACACTGCAAAACTATCTATATTCATTTCTGACAAAAATGCTATTTATAAAATTTGTGTCCCTTAATATTATTGTCTTAGTTATAACTTAAATGATAAAATATAATATTGAAAACATTATGATACACTGTAGATTATTTAATAAGATTGTTAAATGTAAGTCCTCAATTTATTGTGGTTACTGTAATTGCCTCTTATGCTGATAATTTGGTTTTCAACTCGGAGTAGATCTTAATGGCTACCTTTTAAATATGAAAAACTTTACTCAGAAATTTGATACATTTTCAGATTTTGTCATTTAATACTGATCTATAAAAGGATATTTAGGGATAGTTAACAATTCTTAGCTGGTGGCTAAAGATACTTCAGGCAATCTATCCAATGTGAAAAACACTAACGCAGCTGTTAAAAGATGCTAGGTTTCACAATTGATAAAACAGGAATATCATATATAGAGATTCAAAGCAGATGATTTACTTTCACTTTTACATTTGTTTCCTTTTAACAGTTATTCAGAAAATATTTTTTATTTGCTTCTTCGAACTCTAATATCGAATTTATATAATAATCTATTTCTGTTACACACACACACACACACACACATATATATATAACCTTTTTGCTTTTGATGACTGAATTTTTTATCTCTCTATTTAATTACTTTTTCTTTCTTTTATATTTAATTTAATTAGTCTGCTAGTAAACTTAATAAGAAGTTTATTGACAAGGGGTTCTTTTTTTTAACCATATAAAAATATAAAATGTATAACTGAAATTTATAATACTGTAATTATAAATAAATAATAATTGGCATATCACATAAAAGTAATAATTTTGAATTTATTTTAAGTTTAATTTTATTTATCAAATACTTGTAGAAAATAGTAATTGTGTATATAAGTACAAGTGCTAGAAAAAAGGTTTATTGTCTCAAAGAAGGTTTGATAAAAAATATAAGAACAAGCAATAAATATTTTCATGTAAGTAATACACTATGCAATCCATACATGCAAGGGAAATACTGCTTATCCTTAATAATTATATAGTGTTATATATCATTTTTACATTATCACATTCTCTTAATAATAATTTTATAAAAGTAGCAAAATATCTTTTCCCAGCTTGTCTGAGCTCACTAACATTTTTTTTATGCTTGATCATCTTAATAACTTTTAAACTTTAGTGGAAGAAATAAGTGAATTATATTCACAGAGTTATAGAAACTTGCACGACCTAATAATGTGATAGTATAGCACATATTAGTTGAAAGATATTCCATAATAGCTTAAAAGTCCTGTTGTTTGCCTTATTTTTAACATATTGACAAAAACTTATTCAGAAATGTCTTAAACTAATGAAATATCGTATGATTTTAACACATAGCATAAAGAAGTGAAAGAAAAATGTATACCGTCAAAAATATATCCCATATAGCTTTTTAAATATATAAATCTGAAATATAAAATATGTAGAACATATCAAAATAATTTAAAGTAATATGATTAGTAATAATCATTAGTGTATTTATCTGAAATGAATGGCGTCAAAGCTGTGAGTGGAGGGAGTTTGACAATGGTAAATGAAAATGTAACAATTTCTCTAGATAAATACTTTGCATATAATAGAGATATATATGAGAGATAGTGACATGGGCCAACTGATGAGTGCTGGTTCAGCACGAAATGCATCTTGGGAGTCATTTGTCTTTTATTGCATCTTTATTTATATGAATTTGAAAAGAATGGGGAAGTGTGGATGTGTTTATTATATCTATATAATATATTTTAATTATTATTGTGCTTTATTTTTAATTTTAAATTTTTACGTTTAATGATAGGTAAAAATGTTTTATTTATTGATTCATTTTTACGTTTTCTTGTTATAATACTTTATTATGTTATAGATATTTTAAATTGTTTAATTTCTTTTAATTTATATTTTATTGACACAATTAGCAAATTAACTATAAACATATAAAATTGAATAGCATAATAATAATGCCTATTATTGATATTATTTAACCTTTAACTTCGTATGAATGGGTTTCTATCTTGTTTCATGATTATATATAAATATCACTAATAATATTATTGACACGTTACAGGTTTAGAAACAGTTGTAACAGCATAATATAAAAATGTAAACATTTTACCAGTAACTCTGAACTTGATATATACAATGGAAGTAATAGTTACAAAATAATTTGTGTTCACTTCTCTCTAATTTCATGTTTTAAAAATGCTATTGTAATTTCTACTAAGCTTTAATAAATTCATATATATATATCATATTTCTGATTCTTTATAATGAATCTACTATCAACTAAAAACATCACAAATACTATATTTTCTTGTAATATGCTTTGAAAAGCAATAATTCACACTATTAACTTTACAGCCATTTATTATAATTTTGAATGACCAATTTAGACATTATATAAAAATGCTATTTTGTCTATGTCTTCATATTAGTTTCCAACTTACAATATTTTCCATGGTCTAATATTCATTGGCTATTCAAACTTATATAAGATGGTTTTAGAGTAAATAACCCAAATTGCTGCTTCTAAAAAAGCTCCAATGTCAGAATAGTTTTTTAACTTATTTTAAAATAATTTCAAGAGGCTGAAACATTGTGTCTGATTAGGTATTATAATATCTATATAAAAAAGTAAATGCTATGTTATCCCAAATACCATAGATTGAGATTGTTCTATTTCAAAATTAATTTGGACATTTTGTTCAATTTTTTAATTTTTATATTATTAAAAAAATTGTTTAGTACAATATTGTATGTAATATTTCTTGTATAATTAGGTAATAACTCTTAACTTGTTAAAATATTAAATTCACATGATATAAATTTATTATATATTATGCAAAAGTACTTTCAGATGTTCAAATTTAAATATGAATGAATGGGAAATCTTTTATATAATGAAAGCAAAAATTCTTAGTAGAAATCATGTAAATTGGGAATTTAGTGCAATAAAACAGAAGCAACTATTTAATATTAGCTTATAATACAACAGATACCTTTTTATGTATGATTTTTGTACAGCAGTGAATTGAAGAACAACTAAAGTTTCATGGTTTACAACTCTATCATTCCATAGGATGAGTTTTATATAAATTTCTATATCATAGAGCATTTGATTATTTGATGAACAATGCAGTAATAGATTAGAGGAGTCAGAGCTGAAATTACAAAATTATCCCCAGGTGCCCAAATGTCATATAATTTAATGCGCAATTTATTATATATTTATTTTTAAAATACATCACATTTTTTCATTAATATATTTATTTATATGTGAACAGACAAAAATGCATATAAACAGCAAGGATAGTGCAAGAATATCTGGTATTTATAAGTAAAGAAAATGTAGGCATTATCATTACAATAAAAACTCCAACAAAAAGAGCTATTCTAAGTTAATGAAGAAAACTTATTTAGCCAGAGGAGGATTGTCAATTAGTAGTGATTTATAGTTTCCTGATAATACTAAAAGGCAAAAGTTATCTTTGTTTACATGGATATAATTTTCTTATTTTTATTATTTATTTTAATAAAAATTCTTGAAAATATTTAATTCAACATATATACATATTATCATACTTATACAGGTATACATATGCACCTATATGTGTAGATATTTATTAAAATAACATGAATGAATAGTATTTCTGTAGTGTAATTTTCACTACACCACTCATGCATGATAAGAACAGATTTTTATCCACTTTTAGCATATTGTGAAGATGTATAATCATAAACATATAGCAAAGACATGTGACAAAATATATGATATCCAAGATACACATTTCATGCTGAAACAGTCCTCATCATTTGGCTCAGATCACATTTTCTTACATGTATTAGAGATCATACATATTTCTACATGTCTTTGGTCATATGTTTATGATTATACCCTTCCACAAGGTCTTGAAAGCAGATAGAAACCAGACTTTATTAGCATGAGAGAAATATAGTGAAAATTATACTACAGAAATATTATTAATTAAGTGAATAATTTATAGTCAAATGAATAACGAATAAAAATTATTAATATTATGAAAGTTTTAAAAAAGTATCAATTAATACTAATTATATGTGTGTAAATACATAGTTACTCCTAATGCATTTATGAAGAAAAATATATCTTAAACAAATCAAATATTTCTAAATGTATTGGATAGTTTATTATAATATTTAAATGCTTTTATTTAACTTACAATCTGTGTATGTTTACTTGTTTGTTTGTTTGTATGGTTATTCCATAAATAAAGTGTAAGTAAAACATGTAAGAAAGTGATATATAGATTTTTGTGGTTTAATTTTTAAAATTGATCTTAATATATTTTAAATAATGTGGAGGATTTTTTTTTATTTCAGTTGAAAGCTTGTTTTAAGTTAGAATAAAATAAAGTTACCTTACAACTTATTTTAAATTAAAATTGTATACATTAAGCAAAATTTCTATGCAATGTAGTTTTGGTAAGCCTTTTTTATATATATAAAAAGACTGGTCTTAAAATTTCAGTACATTTTAATTAATGTGCATGATTATTTTTTATAATTATAGACACATATTAAATAGGATGTGTGCATAAGGGGTATACATATTAACTTATTGCAGAAATACCTAGTGATATATATATATATATTATAACGGGACAGCCTATTTGATAGCCTTAGTTGAGGCATCAAATATAACGGAACGGCATTTAATCATCCCAGTTGATGTATTAATTGTAATATAATCAATTATATTTAATGTTTAGAAATCATTAACTTAATGCTTCATAGTTAGGTTCGCCAAATATAACAGAATGGATTATATTTAAAATCTAAGTTGGTCTTGTTAAATATAAAGAGATGATTAAATTCCTTAGAAAGAGGATACGCATTTCACTACAATCGGACTTTGGGTCTTCAAGTAGAATGCTAGAAATGAATCGATGAAATACCAAGTCCATGATTATATATACCTCTATTATGCTAGCTCATTAATCTTTAAATATGTTTAAATACAATTTAGACCAGGACATCCATCTTTCATCCCTCTTACAGTCACCATTATGCCACGATATTTAAACTCACGGAGAATTTGCAATCAGCTCTTTTCAGGAACAATTTCAAAAACAAGTTATTTCATATGCCTCTATATAAGCATTAATTATAACTATTATTCATATGACATTTATAATACTAGCATATATATAATATAATTCAATAATGATTAGACAAAGAGATCACGTTAACAAATCAATATTTAATAAACAATAAAAAATATAATAGAATAGATAATAAAATATTAATAAATAAATACGGATGAATTTTATCATTTTAAAAGAATATTAATAAATGATATTTTTTTATTTAATACCCTATGATAAAACTCAATACTATAATAAACTTTCAAAAATTAAAGAAAATAGCTTAAATTAACAGATATATAAAAACAATATCTGGGTTCAAAAATTAATAATTTATGTAACTTATTAATTTATTTACCGTTCTTATTTATATGCTTCACAATTACCCATATATAAGTATTATTTGCCATTGTATAACTTATATATTATATGTATTTTTATTTATTAAAAATACATTAAACGTTTACAATATTACGTAGTAAACACAATACAATCCTGTTTAAGATATCTGTCAAATAATAACTATTTTTTATATCCCTCATCTAATTTAATGAATTATGTTAAGCTTTCAATTAATTATATTTAATAATAAATATAATTTTCCTTTTTAAGATATATATGATGCGATGCCAAATTTGAAATAAAGATAATAATAATAATAATAATAAACATATTAAAATAATATAAGCATTATTATAATATATATAAATAAATAATAAAGTAAACTTAGTTATAAGAGAGTTGAGAGTAGATATTGAAGTCTATAGTTCATCATCCTAATGAAGATCTCT